>OVAN01014809.1:0-11637 GCA_900406275.1 Anastatica hierochuntica
GGATGCTTCTATCATTAATAAAGACATCCTTCTCATTAGTTTCTTAACAGTACTTGAATACTTTACAATATAGATGCATATCTTGGAATTTAGAGTTGAATTGTCCAGATACGTCGAGTTCTAGTTGTCAGATGTCCGACGATCGAAGCCTGAAGTTCTTAGAATGATTATCCAGAGGTCTCAGCTCTCTTGGATAAAAATGATGATTTTTGATGAGGTTGGGGCTGAACTAAGAACATTGTTCTTAGAATCATTAACTTGGTGGAGTAGAATCAGTTTCATGGGTTGTCATCACAGAACCCAATACACCATCTGGATAAGTTTGAAGCCATCTGCAATACTATCCAACACAACGGAGTACTTGCTGAAGCTCTGAAATGCAGGTTATTCACTTTCTCTCTGAATGACAAAACTACAAGATGGTACAATAGTCTAGAGCCTGACTCTCTGAGGTCATGATGCGAAATTAAGGCTGCTTTTCTTGGGTATTTCTTCACGAAATCAAGGTCTATGTCTCTCCGAAACAAAATTGCAGGATTTCACCAATTGGGTTCTGAGAGTTTTCATGCAGCTTGAGAAAGATTTAGGGAGTACCTCAATGATTGCCCTTATCATGGGTTCTCAGATTGGAATCTCCTTAACATTTTCTATAATGGGGTTGAAGAGAAGTATCAGAATGTTATGGATACCGTGAGTAATGGTGAATTCATGACCAAGATTGTGGATGAAGCTTACATGCTGGTGAATAACATGGCTAATAGTGAGGCCAACCGAAGATCAGACTTTGATCGTGGTAGAGGAGTAGTGTCATCAGATGCGAAGAGAATTGATGATCTTCAGTCAAAGCTCGATGAGATAATGAGGAGAGATCAGCAGAGAGTGAACGTTGTTGGAGAGCAGAACGATGCACCTATTCTTCAAGAGCAGAAGATGGGACAGATGTATCAGGAATTCATGTCTGAGGAGCTGAATGGTCGACAAGCAGATGTGAATTACATTAGAGGTCAAGGGAATTTTGGTAACAGAGGTTTCAACCAACAGAACTAGTTCTAGAACAAGCCATACCAACATAATTAGAGTGTCTTGAACTCCAGATTTCAGAACAAGAATCAGAGCAGTGGTTTCGGAAACAGTGGCTATCAACAGAAGTAGTTTGGTTACAGAGGATTCAAGAACAACTATCAGTCGAGGTATCAGAATCAAAACTAAGGACAATCTTCTACATCTTCTGAAGATAGTGATCTGAAACAAATGTTCCACCAAGTGTTGGAAAATCAGATTAAGTCTGTTGCGGATATCAATCAGAAAGTTGATAGCATGTACAGTGACCTCAATGGGAAGTTTGAAGCTATGACTGTTCGAATAAAGATGCTGGAAACACAGGTTGCTCAGACTTCTGTGAGCAACATACCTCCCCCAGGTGTCATTCCAGCCAAACTGGAGAAGAATCCGAAGGAATATTGTAATGCTATCACAATTCAAAGTGGAAAAGAAGAAAAAGTTTCGTCTAGGACAGAAGGACAGGGATCGATCGATCCTTGCCCTAAGATTGATCGATCCTTGTCCCATTCCACTTCGAAAACTTCTGGACAAAAGGACATAGATCAATCGATCCCTGTTTCTGGATCGATCAATTCCTGTCTTGACGTGTGTTCGTCAGATTTTCGCGATGAATCGAAGGCACAGGAGTTTGAGGATGAGTACGTACACACCCCCGCCTTTCATACCCAAGCCTCCATATCCTTCCAGACCCCATCAAAATATTATGGAGTGCAAGTATGAAAAGCTGAAGAACCTAGTTGGTGAATTACATGTGCGATTGCCTTTTGTTGAAGCAGTCAAGATGTTACTTTCTCTTAAGAGGTACATGAAAGAGATTCTCTCAGATTGCATGACCTTAGAACAAGGTGTATCGGTTCTTACTACAGAGTGTAGCGCAGTTCTTCAGAATATCACAAAGGAGAAATGGGAAGATCTAGGTCCTTTTGTTTTGCCTTGTAGGATTGGATCTCTTACCTTCGAGAGATGTTTGTGTGACTTGGGCTCTGGAGTTATTTTGATGATGTTATCTGTCTCGCAGAGGCTGAATATGGTGAACTATAAGCCCACGAAGATGTCCTTGATACTTTCTGATAGATCAATTCGGAAGCCCATAGGTATTCTCGTTAACATTCCTGTTGGCGTTTGGGAAAGCTATGTATACACTGATTTCGTAGTCTTGGAGCTTGATGAAGAACCCAAGGATCCTATCATCTTGGGGAGACCATTCTTATCTACTACCAGAGCGATGATTGATGTTTAGAATTGTCAGATTGATCTGCAGTTGGGTAAACTAGATGTGCGTTTCAATCTCGAGAAGTCAACAAAGAAGCCTACCATAGATGGGCAAACATTTTGGGTTGACACATTGACTAAAGTGATTGAGGAGGTTGTGGAGGAACCTTACACTGAGGAATCTTTTCCTATATCTTTATCACGAATTGAGGAAGAGGATGGTTTATTAAGTAAGGACACATTGGTGATTGCTGAAAAGAATGATGTCAAAGAAGTTCTGGATGGAGACGTTCATTCTATAATGAGAAAACTCAAGACGAAAAAGAAAGTGAAGTAAAAAGAGCACAATACTGAGGAGAGTTCTGAATTGACCTTGATCCCTCTAGGATGCGATGGAGGTGCTATTGAGAAAAAAGTGAAGCGTAAAGGCAAATTCAAACATTTCTCCAAGGTCAGGGCCAACCTTACAGCAGAGTTTAAAGAGGGAAGAGCAGCTGCTATGAAGAAGGCTATGAGCAGCTGCTATGAAGAAGGCTATGAGCAGCATCCTTGAGCTGAAGATTTTTGCTGGTGGAGCTTGCTTCGGGGAAGTTCTGAGGCCTTTCCAGACTGATCCATTGCCACTACAGTCAGGCTCGAGACTTTAAACAAGCGCCGAGTGGGAGGATACCCACTAGGTAGTTTTCTTACCATTTTTAGCGAGTTTTATTGTATTCTTAGTCTTTTTGTTTTGGTTTTTGGTGCTTTTGACGTTTTATGTATTTTTAGCTTTGTTATTGTAGAAAACAGGAACACCGTGACAGGGATTGATCGATCCTTGTCCCTGGATCGATCGATCTCTGTCTTTTTACGAGCCAAAACAATTGGACAAGGATCGATCGATCCTTGTCCCTGGATTAATCGATCCTTGTCCCGAAAAAAACATATATCGCGAAAACAAACCACAGGTAAGTTCATAATATCTTTTCTCCCAAAACAAAAAAATCACCTCTTCCACTCGACTTTCTTTGATTCTTAACGGATTTGAACGATTTTTGAGCCTAAAATCAAGAGAATCTCGTGCTCTATCTTTCTATCCGATCAGATTTCACTAAATCTAAGGTATGTGTCCACAATCTCTACTAGCAGATTTTTGGGAGAAATTTGGGAACTTTTGATTTCTTGGATTTTGATGAATGTTTGGTACTTGGATGATCTTATACGCATGTTATAAGATGTTTAGCAGTAGGATTGCACCTAGATTTAGCATTTAAGTATTGAACTTGGTGATTTTGTGATTTCGTGTTTTGTACTCCAGATTTTTGCGAGGATGCATGTCTCGTCATGATTTGCCTTGTGTATTGATGTTTTTACTTCTTTGTGGCATCTTTGTGATTGATTAAAACATGTTTTGATGATTGGCTGCGATGAAGCGATTATTTTCACTTGGATTTGAAATGCAAAACGAAAATTGGACATATTTGATGTTGTTCTTGCTTTGATGCATGCTCTTGATGTTTTATGAGCCTGATTTTCGCAGAACAATACTCTTTGAATCAGAGTGAATGATTTTCGTCTTTGTATTGTTTCGATTTGGATACTAATTTTGTTTCCAAGTGTCTATTTTTGCAGGTTATGGGTAGACGAAAGATAGGAGCGGTTCCAAAGATGCGGGACCCGTCTAACTCCATTCTACACCATCTGTTCAAGAGGAGGGATCTCACACATCCTGCAAACCTTCCGATTACTCAAGAGTGGCACCAATATGACTCGCAATTTCTATAGGACTTAGGACACATTACATTCCTAATGACTTGAGTTGTTGATGACGACCTCCTAGAGGCTTTTGGCATTCGACAGGACTTCTACGCCCTCTTTGACAGGATGGGACTCCAAGGCTTGCTGGAACTTCATGAGAAAGTCTACCCCGAGCTGTGTCGGGAGTTTCTGGCCTCTACACGTTGTGTCTATCCGGACTTGGACAACCCGGTGGCTGACCAGGGCACATTCTCTTTTATTGTGCAGAGTCAGTATTATTCTATCTCTCTCATGGACTAGGCTAAAGCTTTTGCTTTTGCGCAGGGTCGTGGTACATGGTTACCAACTCTACTGAGGTTCAGTGAGTTCTGGGACTTTATTGTTGCTGGGCAATTCGTCTCTCGGAGCGCGAAGCAGTCGCGTATCCGCAATCCTGCCCTTCGCCACGCGGGTAAGGTTCTTAGATCGCATATTTACGCCAAGTCTATCCAGGCTGCTGTGACCAACGATGAGTTGGGTCTTCTTTTTCTTAGCATTGGACATACATGGGACTTGGCACCTCAGATCCATTACGTGGCGGCTACGAATCTGAACACGACTGTTGTGGTTGTTGACAAATTCACCTTCTTCAAGGTGGTGGCTTTTGAGAAGAAATCTTTTGCTGCGGGTGCTCTTATTACCCGACTTCTGCGGTTTGTCAGATTCGACTTCACTGGTCACCAAAGAGTGGAGTTCAAGGTCCCCAAGCAGACGAAGATATTTCAGGACCATAGAGCGGATTATGCTTTCCTTGATGGGAAGCATCTTGTTGACTGCGCCATTCTAGCTTCCCCCTGGAAGCATTCTATTACAGCTCGAGACCGTTCATCTATCACTTCCAGGATCGCCAGCAGAGGTCTCTCTACATCGAGCTGCCATGCCCAGACTTGACCTCCTTAGCTGATTCTTCAAGAGTTGAGTTTCTACCTCCTTTGGAGCGTCTTTGTCCCTGTCTCCCTTCATTCAAGAAGGGTTCTTCAGGTCCTACTGGGGACCGTGCTGCTGATGATGCTGACTATGAGGCTCATATGCCTCCACCTGCTGCACCCGCTGATCCTGAGATCGCAGAGCTGTTTCCGGAGGATTTCAGTGCCTACGAGCTTGACCCGCCAACAACCTCCTTGTGCTATTACTGCTGAGTTCAGAGCTTGGACTGTTCAGAGTCATCAGAGGACGAGTTCTCTTATGCTGCATTTCGCCAGAGGACTGTCCAGGATATGGAGGATACTTTCTTATTATCCTATCAGGTCTGTTCGTGAGGATGCTATTAGGTGCAGAGGGCCACATGTTCCTACAGTTGTTGCAGATGATGATGACGAGGAGACAGAGAGTGGGGACTCTGATGAGGAGGAGACTCAGCAGACTCGCATGGCTCTTGCGCGAGAGGAGGCTAGACAGAGTGAGCAGCACTCCAAGAGGAGAGCATACTACGCTTCCGGAGATGCAGGCAGGCGCCCTAGGGCCACTTCCAGACAGATGCCTAGCACTTCCAGAGCAGCTCAGTAGTTCTCTTTCCTTTCTCTTTTTATTTCTATTTTATTTTTCTTTTTATTTTGGATTGTTATTTTTATTTGCTACTTACCTCTACCTCAGATTTATTTCACACCGAGACGCTGTGAGATAAGTCTGGGGGAGGCTACTTATATTTTTCCTTTTCTTTTGGTGTTGTTTGTGTCATTTTGATGTTTTTATTGAGTCTGTTATGGATTGTTTATGCTTCATGATGATTTCAGACTATTATCTCTGCGCATTGCACTTCATTTATATTCTCATTAACCATTTCATTTGGAATTTTAGCAAAGGCAAACCGGAATAACTCATGACCAAACTCCCCACCAGAAATCTCTGGAACTCAGACTTTTTTCTGAAATATTATTAACTCTATTTTATTTGGCTTACTAATGAACTTAAATGCTTTGATCCAGGCACTTGAAATCAGGAATCAAACCCATCATTAGGGACTACATCCCCATTTTTCTACCATTCTTTTCAGTAATCCTGAGTGACCAGACTCATCTTTAGTCTGGCACCACACCCTTACCTTATCTCCTTGAATCTCCATACATTTCCTTTTGATCTTATATGCACACATGTGTAAAAACAATGGAGAGAATAGGGTAGACATGATCCTTCTAATTGCTTAGGTAGGATTGTACACTTTAGGTGGTTTAGACACGGTCCTGAGTGTCTGATTTCTTGATGTTGGGTGTTTTGGTGGTTTAGATAGATATGTTGCATTTCTTCATGTTGTATGGGTGTTTTAGAGTTTAAAAACGTCATTGATATGCTAATTTCTTCCAGATTTTCGTTTTGAAAAAAAAAATCGGAAATTGCTTTTATTTTCTTCATATCTGGTTTAGAAATTAGCATTTGCATATTATTTTGTTTATTTGATACACCCTGAATGATGTACATATTCGGTTTACTTTTGATTGTTTGTTTATACTTGGGTAGTTAGGGAACATGTATATCAATATACTCTTTATCTCCTACGATTTTGCATAATGTCTTGCATCTTGACACAACTTTTGATACCCGAAACACTCTAAGCCTCACCACTAAAACCCTTGAATACCTAGCCTGATTTTTCTGAATATGAGTTCTTTGGTGAAAAAGTTTCACGCCTATCTTGAATGAATGTAGAGAGTTATTAACATGGAAGCTGAGTTTGCAGGTTCAAAGTTTAGAGTATGGATGGCCTTGGGAGGTCATGCAGCGATTCTTGGGGAGATTGTTCTAACTGTTCTGAGTTTATATGGTTAGCAAAAGTAGCGCAGAGTAAGGTTTTCTGATAGCATGTGATCCATTTGGTTTTCAAACTTCTTTTTCCGTAGGCTTAATCTTCGTTTCCTTTACTTGAGGAAAAGCAAAGATTCAAGTCTGGGTGATTTCATGTGTTAGTATTTTAGTAGTTTTTATTATGGTTTTTACACGAGATTTATGGTTTTTAGTATGTATTCAGATCTTTTTGGCGCGGATTTGTGTTCTTTAGTGTTTTTACAGGAGTCGAGTTTGGATATGCGAAAAGAATGCATTTTGGATGGATTTCAAGCATCGAAGGAAGTTTCTTGAAGGCTGGAAAATATCCAAACAATTGGACAAGGATCGATCGATCCCTGTCCCTGGATCGATTGATCCCTGTCCTGATTTTCAGACTGATTTTTACGAAGAACCAGACCGAACTTATCTTGAATGAATTTCATTACTAAGACCTAGGCTCGTGTTTCCTGTTTCAGAATGCACTTTTCTGAATTTTTGAGAGCAAGAGAGAACTTTGTAACCTGAGGAGAAGAATCATCTTCCGTACTTCGAATCTGAGAAGAATTCTGAACCTTATTCTTTGTTTATTGATTAATACAATGATGTCTCTCTCTGAATTGAATTGGGTTGATTTTCTGAACATGAGTGAGTAGTTTATTCGTTGGGTTTAGGGTTCTCACATAGGGATTCATGAATTGTTGATATATAATTGTATGATTAGGGATTTAGTCAATTGGATCTTCATCTAGGATTGTTCGTAATGCATGAAATTGAACTAGCCACTCAGTTTCTGATCTTAGGTTGTTTAACGCCTGAAAAGTATTTGTTTAAATGCCTGGAAGAATCCTAAATGAGCAATTCTTCTTAAGCCAATGGAAGTTGATGATTAAGTGAATTGTGAACCTATCAAACTTGTTTAAAATGCATGATTAGAAATCGAGAAAGTTAGTCTCGAGGTTTCTAATACATAGGGAATTGATACTACGGAAGTAGAACAGTTCTATATTAGTGTTTGAGTTCAAGATGGTTTAAAACTTGTTCCCTAATCTATAATTTGAATCAACAATGAATTGTTTCCCTGAGAATACCAAATGCTCAACACTTCTTTGATTGAATTACAACCCCGACGCTGCTTGCTTGCCTACTTTGCTTTCTAAATTTTGATATTTGCATCCTTTAAAAGACATCTTTTTCACTTTAGCCCGCTGTTTGATCTGACATTCTTCGTGCTACCTTTGGTCTCTGTGGATTCGATCCCGAACCACTACATCGTACTTCTGTGCGCTTGTAGTGTTTTCTCGGGGGAAAACTTGTGCTATCAATCCCCTCCAACAAGAGTCGCCCCCCGAAACTCATAAAAGAAGGTTAATTAAGGACCCTGCGAGCCATATTCTTAAGTAATTTTTCTTGAGGAGATTTGGAAATTTGAAAACTTAATCTAGTTTGAGTATATGGGCCTTTGATTGAAGATCCGGTTTCCTTTTTGGTTTGCTTGCAAAAAGATATGATTGGATTTTGATTTGACTTGTCTAGGTCCCGCCATTTCCCCCACTCTCCACGTAACCCTTGATACTCGCGTCAGTTAAAGCTTAAACTCTATGCCTCCCTCTTCCACTTTATGTTTCATATGTCTCCATCAAAAGGTTTGTTTTCTCTCTAACTCTCTCACTTCAGTTTTCTTTTTTTTTCTTTTTCATGTGAATTTCTCTGTTCCTCTTGCGATTCCGTTTCTTTACTCCATTGTATATCCAAATCTTGCAACTTTTCCGACCATGGAACCTGTAACCATAGTCACGCGCAAAAGGAAACCCCTGTCTCCTTCTCCTCTCTCCGTTGTTCGGCCCGAAAATACTCTGGGAACTTTCGGCGAAAGGCTTGTCCTGATAGATGAACTTGTTGACCTCCCCTTCTTCTGTGCAGACCCCGACACAGGCGGGGAAGATGGAAGTCTCGCCATCGCCATTGATAAGATGATCTATCGGAGGAGGAATGCCTCGTCATTGTACCAGCTATTCCGATGGCCATCGCTCCTCCGGTGAACGCTCCTGCCACCACTCCGACCACGAGCACCGCCAGATCCCTTCAAATGCTAAGGGAGGAATTCGACGTCCCTGTCAATGTCGTCTTCCTACTTCCTTCTTCCCATGATAGAACCTGGACTCCTCCTCGTGCCTACTTCTGTATCTACGAGTCATTCATCAGAAGTTGCCGCTTATGATTCTCCCTTCCTCACATCCTGATGGCCTACTGCCATCGTCGTCACATCGCCCTCTCCTAGTTAACTGTGGGCGGAATCAGGACCATTGGTTGTCTTTTTGTTCTTATTGTGGAGATCGACCTCAAGCTAGGGGTCCAGCTTCTTGAGCGCTTGACATCCTTCAAGTGCATTAATAAGAAACCTGGGGTTTACGTCTCTGGGAACCCTCAACTTGTTACACTCCCAGACAACAAAATTGACTTCTGGGAGAAGGTCTACTTCTACGTGCAGGCCAACACCAAATCCCTACCTGCTGTCTTTGCTATATAAGTCCGTAGGGACTGGAAATTTGATGCGGGTAGGCGACCCATTTAGGTCGTCCTTTTTAACTGCGTCTGATTGTTTCGCTAATGCCATTTTTGTTTGTGTTTATTTCAATTCCTCCAACCGCCAAGAAAGCCAAGGACTTCCCGACCTTGAGTGACGATCTAGCCGCTCTCCGAGCTATCGAGAAACACCGTTGGGTTAGCTTCAACGCCACTAGCATCGCCGCTGCCGTCACTATCCTAGCCACTAAAGAGTCAAGCCAATCTTCTCCTCCCTCCAAGTCTTCTGCACCCCTTTGCATATCCTCCAATGGTGCGCCCCACTGTTCAGTTACCTAACTTGGAGCAGAGAGCTGTCGAATCTGCAGGCGAGTTGAAAAAGAGAAAGTTGAAGTTGCTCAGAGGGCTGCTTCTCAACTACAAGGGGAGACCCCGCTGTGGAGAGAGGGACCCTTCCTTCCGCTGATGCGGCCCTAAAGGCTCCTCAGGGGGACCTGGCTCTTGCTGGGAATGTCGACACACTTCCTCCTTCTCCTGTGCGGATGCGTCCTCCTCCTCCTTCGAGATCTGTGGCACCTCCTCCTGTTGTCTCCACGAAAGATTCTGCCTTGGCCGATGTCAAGGTTTCTGTTGAAAAGAGGAAGGACAAGGGAACGTCCTCCCAGGCCGACAAGGAGCCCACCCATCGTAAAGACGATCCATCACATGTTTCTACTGGGAGGGGTCGCCAGTCCGACGACCCTGGGTCTGAAAAGAGAGCTCCCTCCTCACATTCTTTGATCCCCCAAAGAAACAGAGGACGGAGGAAAAAGGGGCTGCTGGCCAAAAGCTCGGGAGGTCAAGGCCTCTGACGAGCGAAGGTTGGAGGAGAGGAGGTCATCCCATAAGGATGACTCGTTACCGTAGGAGGTCTGAAGAGAGGAGAGGTGAGGACGCTAGGTCATCATAAGGAGATGACAACACATGACTGTCTGACCTCGCGACGCTAAAGGCGAAGGGACCTACCAAGGAACAGGGCCCCCATGTCATCAAGCTCGGGGAGTACGGGTTTGAATTCGGGTTCTCCGGGAAGGTCCCTCTTGCTGAGGACGCCAAAGCAAACGAAACTCTGCCTCGGTACTTCTGGTTGGCCAAGGATAAAGCCACCCTTGAGAAGCTCATCAGAAAATCCTCCACTTTTCAAGAGATCTATCATAGCAACACGGAGGTAAACCCTCGCATTTAGCCCCTATTTGCCTACTCTTTGGCAGGGTAACTACTAATGTAGTTTTCCTTCTTGTTCTTAGCACATGAGCTTTGTTAACCGCTTGAGGCTCGAATACGAAGAGTAGCTCGAAAAGTTGAAGAAAGATGCCTTAAAGGACTATTACAACTTGAAGATTGAGAGGGAGAAAACTGCTGGCGCCATTAAGCGCGCTATTGACGCGGAATTCTCCACCACGGATTACCTATAAAAGGTCAACAACCTCGAGATCACAGAGACCACGCTGCACTCCATCCTGACCTTCACGAGGAAGAAGCTAAGGAAGGAGAGAGATGCAGCTGCTCAGCGTAAGACCGAGCTACAAAAGTTGTTGGAGGTCTTCCAGGAGGAGGCTAAGAAGAAAGAGTTTGAGCAGACGGTCAAGCTTGAGAGGGTGTTGAAGGCTAAGAATGACTTCTGGTGGAACCTTAATTATCTCAAAATGACCATGCTGAGTAAATGGAGAGGTTGTTGTGTGGTTGTTTAAAGGAAACAAAAGGCAACGAAGCTTCAAATTTATAAAAGCCCGTTTCCTAACAATCACAGAATCCGCAAGTGCACGGATATGTTATTGTAGTACTTTGGGGTCGAACCACAAGGAGCAATCCTAAGCTAGATAAGTTCAAACTTTAAGAATACACAAGCGTTCTTAAGCTAAGCGAATATAAAAAGGGGGTTTTGGTTTTTGTCATTAAAGGAAATCAAATCAAGAAACATAAGTAGACAAGGAAAGTAAAGCATAAAAATAAAGACTTAAATAAATAAACGAGTAAAGACAATAAGATAAAGATGGATCTTGGGATGATGGTTATAAGTTCGGGTTTCAATCTAGAGGTTTGATGGACTTTGGATAAGACTTTATTAAAGGATTTAGCTATTACTAGACCAAGGGTCCCTTTTTTGTCGATTAACCCACTCTCGTGACGGAGATCTATTCACCCATACACACTACAAGGCTCAACTCTCGTTTGTTGCCTATCTAAGCGTGTAAGTGATAGTCTAACTTAAGCCCTTTTAGCCATTTAACACCTTGGTGTCCCTAAAGGCAAACTACTCTCATA
>OVAN01014810.1:224-11761 GCA_900406275.1 Anastatica hierochuntica
AATAAGATCCCTTATACTTTCTTCGTTATCTGTGTGTTTCAATTGTTGTCCATGTTTTGATCCACGATTCTCTTTTCGTGTTCAAACTGTTTCTCATTACGAATCCTGTTACCTTACTCTCATTTTACATATCTTGTTTCGCAATATGTTTCGTATTGTCTTTACTTTGCTATTCATCTCAATTTCGTCATACGAATCTCGTTAATCTGAATTTCGCTATCTGTTCCCATATTCGTTTTACTCACGCTTTTTTGTTTGATCTTATCTCGCAGCTTAGTTTCGTATTCTTATCAATTAACTTTCTTATTCACTGCTTGATCTGTCGATTTTTGGCTATAGAGAGTCCGTGAACCACATAACATTGACAGTGAGAATTTCGGTTCCCACAAACATCAAAATGTAAATTAAAAGAAATTGATAAAAAGACAGAAATACGATGCAGATCTCTGAAACAGCTACTCCCTCTGACCGAATCCGGTGGCGCCTGCGTCGTCAAACCTCCTAGCTCTCTTCCCTCTGCGCTAAAATCTCTATCCGAAACTGTGACTCATAGCAGAGTCATCACCAACAACCTCAATACAAGCAATAGAAGGAGGGGCTCGTTGATGGCTCAGGTTTTCACCCAAGAAATCACGACAAACGTACAGTTACGCACGTTGTATTGGTTCAAGATCGAATCCACATAGACCAAAGATCACACAAAAACTATGAATCAAACACGAGATAAGACAAAAAGCAAGAGTTGTGAGGTATGATTAAATCGAAATCAACAAGTATAAAAGTAGTGAAAACGAGTTGGTTCATAAATGATCGAGAAAAACACTAGGCACGTGGTATTCTCAGTGAATTCATGTCACCAGGATTATAGATTTATTATTGGAGAAACGATTAAGAACCATCTATAATTTAATTCAAAAAATTAGAAATAATGTACTTATGTAGAGCTAATTCCTATGTTTAAGGATCCTAGAGACTAATTTTCGTTGAATTTTAGATCCGAAACATGCATTCTAATAGGATTTTATATGTACACAAATCGCTTAAGCATCAACTTCCATTGGTCTAAGAAAATTTGTTTACTTAACATTCATTCATGAATTTCAACGAACACTTTTGGCGCGTGAAATATCCTTAAATCATAAACAAGGTGATCAAGCTAATTTAAGTCTTAAGAACAATGGTAAGTGAAGATCAATTGATGGTCCCCCAATCCAACAACCTAACAATCACTGAATCATGAAATCCTATGTGAGAAATCCTAAACCAACCTAAAGAACTACTCACACATAGTAATTAAACAATCACAAAGAGATTCAAAGGAAAACAAGTATGTAACTGAATAAAAGCAAAAAGAGGGTTCAAAATTCTTCTCAGAATCGAAGTACGTAAGAGATTCGTCTCTCTTACAAATCAAAGCTCTCCAGTGTTGCTTAGAAACTCAAAAACAACATAATAGAATCAGAAATTGGAGTCTAGGTTATTTTTACAAGTATTTCGGTTCAAAATTTAAATCTCTTTTGTTCAAAATTTGACTCTGCACATCAGGTTCTTGACACGCCTTGGATCGATTGACCCAAGGAGCATGGATCGTTCGATCCATGTCATTCTTTCCAGAATCTGCTTTTCGCGATCCAACTCCTTTCCGACACTTGTCCAAAATGATCTCTTAAGCTCTAAATTCTGTCATCTCGCGTTCTTTTCTTCGTTTTAGACCTGTAACATGTGAAAAATACAAAGAAGAACAAAGACCCCAAAAGGACACAAAGTACTTTGGAAAATAACATTTGTCAACTAAAAAATCGAATAAAAACCTATAAAATTACAATAAATCACTTGTGGTGGTGGATCCTCCGTAGTGGCTGGGCGACCCATGCACACAGCTATACTCGCTAACTCTTTCCAAATATTTTTTGAGCATGTCCCTGTAGTCGCACCCCAGATCTACCAAATAAGAAAATTGCTCCTAAGCAGAAGCATGTGGAGCGGGAGGCATATCATACATCAGGTGAAGTAGTGGTGGAGCTTCATATGGATCATCATCTTGAGTAACCTCTATAACAACATGTGGCTGATCTCCTCTGCCCCCAGTAACACCCCCAATCAGAATTAGAACAAAGTCAACTAACCTGTCGTACAACAATCAAACAAGAACATGCATGACAAGCCAATTAAGTCTAACCAAACGTCTCGACCGAAGATGCTGCAACTATGCTCCCAACACTCAATCCGAGGTTCTGTGAACAAATCTTGGATCCTAAGATAAAACATTTGAGAAAATGTATCCTAAGGGATTTAAATTATGGCTTTGCAACCCGTTTTCGGAATGGCTCATTGGTTCGTCCTGGACTAGGACGAATATCATATGAAACCCAAACCTTTTGCAAACATTTTTTATTCATATAGTACTTATATTCAAACGACATAAAACATATACTCAGTTGACCTTGTCCAAGCCACAACATATTAAAATACATACTCATTTACAAAAGGCATAAACATTATGCCAACAATACAACTCCTCAAACCAACAAATATTCGCTATGACTTACCTGCAAAACAAAGAGTCTAATGAGCAACTAATTTGCTCAGTGAGACGGTTCCTTAATGAATAAGTCATACCCTCCAATTCGGGGTGTCGAACGGGTCAACCCGTGCCCATATGACCGACCCGCCTTGGATAGTTTCGTTTTTAAGACCTTCACGGGCCAACCCGCATGAACCACAGTCCTTGGTGGCATTGTCCAAACCCGACCCGCCTAATTAACAGGTTAAGTGGGTTAATCTGCGGGTTATCTTATCCATTACATTGATGTCTTTTCCAAGCATGTTCTCTTCGTAGTACGACACCAGACCGTTGAGCTCCTCGTAATTCTATCTCCTCCTCTGCTTTATCCACACTTCGTTGAAATATTGCGGCTCCACGAAACAAGGTGGATTGGCATCCTTGAAGAAGAATGGCACCTTGGTTGTGGAGGGAGAGAGAAGAGACATATGATATTGCTGCCATTGTAATGGAGGATTTGGATGATGAAGTTGAAAAATGGAGAAAGGAACGTAAGAATATAGATCTCAACAAATGAGAAGATAATAAGGTTTTTTAACTATTCGTATGGTTACACATGTTATTGTTTTATATTAAAAAACCTGCAATTTTTAAAAAAAAAGTAAGAAAAAAGCACCTCAAAACTTTAACATGTTCAAACATGAATTGATCAAAAAAGACTTCGGTAATAGAAGCAAGCAAGATGCAATCTCAGACACAACTCCAAAAAGTAACTTAAACTCTAAATTTGTGAGCCAATGTAAAAAAATTTCTAAAAACTTCAAATCCTAAGTAAAACTGAAACATAAATATGAGAAGCACGTTTCATCACCAACATTCATCATCGTCTTCAACAATTTCTTCAAAAGTAGGTAATATGTCATCTTCGCCATCAAAATTTTTGTCCTCTTCTACACATATCGAACAAAAAAAAATTAAATTAACATTCAATTAAACTTGCGAACAACTATTTAATTACCATTTTCATATGCTTCAAAACCTTTTAATCTATTGCGACTGCATATTATGGCTTGAACATGTTTTGGGAAAAGACGGCTTATGTACTTCTTTAAACCTCGAGATCCAAAGCTAAATGATGATTCCGATGCTACTGTAGTGATAAGAATGCTGAGAATATCACAAGTCATGCCAGTCATAAATTTATAATGGTGAGAGTTATCTTTCCAATACTATAAAATTTCTAAACTCTCTAAAGACACCATGTCTAATGGAGGCTCCTCTAGATACAATTCCAATAATAAATTTCCATTAACAACACCATTTGATTTGCGAAAAGCAAAGAAATCCTATTTCATTTGAATAAAGTCAAATAAGTCCTAATTATATAAAATCAAACATTTATGTAAAGGAGAATTATTTACATTGTAGTTCATTAAACTTCCTCTTTGTTCTTCAAATTCGTCATATTGCTTTTGTTGAAAAACTTTATAAGTTTTTGAAGATGGTGATACAGACTTGAATTTACTCTCAAATGATGAGAACAAAGTATTCAATTAGCCCAACAGATGGTTTAGCTTTTCTTTACAAGTCTGGCTATTGAGTTTTTTGAAGCAATATTCTGCAAGTGTCATTTTAAATCTTGTATTGAACATAGTAGCTAATGCAGTAATATAATTGTACTCTTCCCAATACATGTCAAAGTTCTCTTGCATAGCTTCAACCATGTCTCTGATAATCTCATTTCTACGAGCTGCATGATCTTTCAACCAAATCTAAATCTACCATACTTGCATAAAATACAAGTTTGAAGTTGGATAAATTGATCCTGAAATTAGATGAGTGATTCCATCAAAAGACTTCAGGAAATCACAAATCATCTTTCCTACAATCCACTCTTCTTTTGTTGGGAGAAACTTGTAGATTTTTTAGTTAATGATTTTCAAATTAGAAAAAGCAGCTTCATATTTGATCGCTCTGTAAAGCATATGGTAGGTTGAATTCCAAAGATTTTGCATATCCAATATAAACCCAACTTTCAAATTTTTTCGCACTGTTTCAACACATTTTTCGAACAAAATTTCCCGAGATGCAGAAGCTTCAACATACTTGATGCTCTGACTAATCTTAGTCAAAAAATTACCAATCACTTTCAGCTCATCTTGAACAATGAGGGTAAGAATATGAGCTGAGCATCTGATATGAAAAACTCACCTCCACACAACAAATCATTTTGCAGCACAAGCTGTGATTTCAAAATATCTTGCATATTATCATAGTTCATAGCATCATCTAAAATCTTGGAAAACACCTTTTTCTACTCTCCATTCTCTCAATGTTTCAAGAAGCTTCATAGCTAAGTGCATACACATATGTGGAGGCGGAAAAGCACAAAAAGCTTGAATCTTATTATGCAATTTCTCGTTGTGTCCATGTAATGAGCTTTGATACACATGTAGCCCTCATGAGTGATCGCAGACTATAAATCAGAAGCGAAACAAATTCTTCCTGGAAGATGAACTAATTCTGTCTTTAACTTCTTTGTCTCATTCTCATAAAACTTGTAAACATCTGCAACGGCTGTATTTCGGTAATGAACTTGACATATGCATTCAAGTATTTCCACACTAATCTAACTCTTTCGTATTTAACATAAGCATATGACAGATCATGTTGGATAATACACTTAACTACCATCTCACGAAAAAAGATGATCAATTTTTCGTGTTTTCAACTTTGCTTCTGTGTTAATCATCATTTGACCAACATCACCATTTCTGACTATAAGCTTACATTTATCACGATGACGTCTTAAAACGCTTGTTCCATTTTTGTGTGAATTATGAGCATATTCTACGTTGCAATGATTACATACTGCATTATCTATGACCTTACCCGAACTGTCACACTTATTAATCACCTTAAAATCATTCCATATATCTGAATGTTGCTTCTTTCATTTAGGTTTTGGTGACTTTTCTTTCTCTCCATCGCCTTCAACCTTACGGGCATATTGTTTTAAGTTTCTCCCATCGACCAGATGGGTCGATGGCTGACAACCTTGGCCTTAAAAATGCCCTTCTTCACCCTATAAATACCCCCTTAACCTATTTTTATGAGTGTATCCATTTTCTAAGACAAGAACACACTTTTATAACTTTCAAGTTTGTATTTACTCTTGATCTTTAAGATCAAGAGTATCTCTTTTAAGTTTGGATCTTGGATCAAACTCTATCTTTATCTATGAAATCTATCTCTATATCTTCATCTCTTTTCTTTTTCTTCTCTATGTTGTGTGAGTAGTTCTCTTTGATGGAACCATGGATGTCTAGATCTACTTAGATTAGGTTGTGATATGTTGTTAGGGATGGCTAATATTAAGTTTCCTAAGGATTTTGAGTGCTTAATGCTAGGTTTTAGAGTAGCTAACAAAGATCTAGACTAGTATGCATTTTATCGCCCGAGAGGTGTTCGATGAAATGTCTAGGAGAACCAAATACTTGCTATTTCAATCTAGTCAATGAGAGTTGTTTGCTAGATTGATTAGTGACTATATGGGCTTGCTCTTAATAATTTGTAATCAATTTTTCATTTGCAACAAAGCGAGAGCGTGAGTGAATGCGATTGATAAGAAAATGGCATCTTGCCATGAGAATGGATTAGGCTAGAATTGCCTTTGGTCTAGGATATGTGCTCAATAGCTTGATCTAACACCTTTATCACCATCTTTATAATTGGATCGATTATGACATTCATGGGTCCATCATCTTAGTTTATAGTTTATTTCAAGTTAGCATCTTTTAAAGTTTATGCTTGCTTTCTTGCCTTGCTTTTATTTCTAGATTATTAAGAAAACCACAACAAAACCCAACCTTTCTTATTTGCTTAGATTAGGCCTGAGTGTGTATTCCCAAAGCTTAGATCCATCTAGCTAAGGTTTGCTCCTTGTGGTTCGACCCCAGAGAACTACAATGACATATCCGTGCACTTGCGGATTGTGTGATTGATAGGAAACGGGCTTTTATAAATCTTAAAGCTTCGTTCGCGGCGCCTTTTTGTTTTACGTGAACAAATAGGCGCCCAACAGTTTCTACCACCTGCAGAGTGTCTCTGCCCCTATCCCCTTTCATTTTAGAAGGGTTCCTCAGGTATTGATGGGGACCATGATGATGATGATGCTGACTATGAGGCGCATATGCCTCCACCTGCTGCAAATACTGATCATGAGATCGCAGAGCTATTTCTAGAGGATTTCAGTGCTTATGAGCTTGATCCGCCACCGCCACCTGCTGCTTCAGCTGTAGAGTTTAGAGCTTGAACAATGCAGAGTCATCAGAGGACGAGTTCCCTCATCCTACGTTTCGCCAGGGGACTCTCAGGGGTAGGGAGATTACTTTCTTGTTCTCCTCGTAGGTTTGTTCGAGAGGATGCTATCAGGCGCAAAGCACCACTAGTTCCTGCAGCTGTTGCAGATGATGACGATAAGGGGACGGAGAATGAGGAGTCTGATGAGGAGGAGACACAGGAGACACGCGAGTCACTCGCACGAGAGGAGACTAGACGGAGCGTGGAGCGCTCCAAGAGGAGAGCAGACTACACCTCCGGAGATGCAGGTAGGCGTCCCAAAGCTAGACCAGGAGCGAGGCCTAGCACTTCCCGAGCATCTCAGTAGACTCTCTTTCCTTTTCTTTTCTTTTGGTTTTATTTTTCTTTTTATTTGGATTTTTCTTTTTATTTGCTACTTACCCCTTCCTTGGATTTGTTTCACACTGAGACGGTGTGAGATAAGTCTGGGGGAGGTTACTTATGCTTTTTCTTTTTCTTTTGGTGTGTTTTTTGAGTTATTTTTTTTATGTTTTATTGAATAATTCCTTATGGATTATTTGTGTTTTATGATGATTTTATACTATTTTCTCTACGCATTGCACTTTGTTTTTATTCTCATTGACCGTTTCACTTGAACTTTTAGCGTTGTCAAAGTAGAATACCTTATGACTATACTTCCCACCAGAAATCTCTGGAACTCAGGCTTTTGTCTGAAATGTTTTTAACTCTATTTATCTTGCCTACTAAAGAACTTAATTGCTTTGATCCAGGAACTTGAAATCAGAAAATCAAACCCATCATTCAGGATTACATTCCCATTTTTCTACCATTCTTTTCGGTAATCTTGAGTTATCATACTCATCTTTAGTTTGGCACCACAGCTTTACCTTATCTCCTTGATTCTCCATGCATTTCTTTTTGATCTTATATGCACACATGTGTAAAAAATGGAGAGAATAGGGTAGACATGATCCTTCTAATTACTTAGGTAGGATTGAACAATTTAGGTGGTTTAGACACAGTCCTAAATGTCTCATTTTGCGGTGTTGGGTATTTTAGAGGTTTAGATGGATATGTTACATTTCTTCATGCTATATGGGTGTTTTAAAAATTAAAAACATCATTGTATTGTTAATTTCTACCAGATTTTTGTATGTATATAAAAAATGAAAAATTCATTCTTTTTATTTATATCTGGTTTAGAAATTAGCATTTACGTGTTATTTTGTTGCTTAAATGCACCCTGAAGATTTCACATATTTGGTTTACTTTTTGCTTAGTGGTTTGTACTTGGGGTAGTTAGGAGACATGAATATCAATATACTCTTTCTCTCCTGCAATTTTGCATAATGTTTTGCATCCTGGCGCAGATTTGATACCCCAAAAAACTTTAAGCCTCACCACTAAAAGTCATTGACTACCTAGCCCGAATTGTTGATTACGAGTTCTTTGGTGAAAAAGTCTCACACTTATTTGAATGAATGTAGAGAGTTATTAACATGAATGTTGAGCTTGTAGATTCAGCGTCTAGAGTACAAATGGGCTTGGGAGGTCATGCAGAGATTCTTGGGGATAATGTTCTAACTGTCCTGAGTTTATGTGGTCACCAAAAGTAGTGCAGAGTAAGGTCTACTGATAGCATAAGGTCCATTTTGTTTTCAAACTTCTTTTCACGTAGACTTAATCTTCGTTTCCTTTTACTTGAGGACAAACAAAAATTCAAGTCTGGAGGATTTGATGTATTAGCATTTTATAGGTTTTTACTCGTTTTGTAGTCGAGATATATGATTTTAGTATGTATTCGGCTCTCTTTGGAGCGGTTTTGTGTTCTCTAGTGTTTTTATAGGTAACGAGCTTGATTGTGCGGAAAGATCATATTTTGGACGAATTTCAAGCATCGAAGGAAGCGTTTTGAAGAGGTGAAAACATCCTTGCAGCATGACAGGGATAGATCGATCCCTGTCACGATTTGCAGACCAAATTTATGGAACCAAGCCGACTTTTCGAGAACCGGATAACATATCTAAAACCTAAACTCGTGTCTTTTCTTTCATTATGTTGTTTTTCTGAGACATTGAGAAGAGAGAGAGCTTTGTAACCTAGGGGAGACGAATTCAAACATGTACTTCATTTTGGAGAAGAATTTCTGAAGATCCTTAAACATAGGTAGTTGCTAGTATGGAAGTAGGTTGACTATAAATTTGTGAATTAAGTTCAATATGGCCCTTAAATGTTTCCCTGACAACAAACCTAAAATCCTGATGAAATGATTTCCCTGAGAACATCAAATGCCCAGCGTTTTCTTCCATTTGATTTACAACTCTTGCGTTTCTTGCTTCTTTCTTGCTTGATTTCAATTTACTGCATCATTCTACAAACCTTCCTTTTCGCTTTAGCCCGCATTTGATCTAAAGTTTTACGTGCTACCTTTGGTCTCTATGGATTCGATCCCGAACAACTACAACGTATACATCTGTACGATTGCAGTATTTTCTCTGGCGAAAATCTGAGCTATCATTTGTATCTACAAATGCAAGAATATGTATGCATATGAAACTAATCCTAAAACTAGACTCTACACCCAAACTATATGGATTCTACGACTAAAATGAAATATTTACATCCTAAAGGTGAATGAAGTTAAGCTAAAATGCAACTGAATATGCATGAAATTATGTACACATCAACTGGTCGCTCCACGATCGCGTGTTCTCACCATCTGCAAAAGCATTACGTAAAAATTGAGTAAGAGTATGCATGAAAAAAATCACACAACCCAAAATTTTGTTACCAATTGATGCCAAGCGATGCAACAATGCAATATCATATACGTTAGCATCAAAGACTCTTAATGTGATATTCAAGTCATCTCAATGTTCATATTAAACACATTCATACCACTTAAGCAAAACTCAATGCAAAAAAGACACTTTTCCATCAAATCTCGTCGATTCCCAAAAGAACTCATCACATAATCACACTAAACATGCTCATATAGTATCAATAATATCATCTAGTAAGCAAATTCAAGCTAATATCAAGTTCTTCAAAAAGCTCACAATGATCAAATTGAAATTTTGTAAGTTCGTAAGCCATACCTTTGTGAATCTTAAAACCAACACTGGGGGTAGAAAGAGATCAAAAAACTGATAGAGATTCACAGTATGAACTCGCAAAACCATTGAGAATTGAGAAAGTTATGAAGGATTTTTAATTTTTTTTGCACAAGAGAGGAGAAGGGAGGATTAAGAGAAAAAGAGATGAATATTATTGTTTTTTGATCCAAAATTTTTGTTGGATGTGGTGCTAAAACGTGTTTTTTTGTACAAATTAGTGAAATTAAAAAGGAAATAACCAAAAAATCAAACTTGGTTCGCGCATCAGGGGGATCGATCGATCACCCTGTGGGATCGATTGATCCTTGTTTCCACAACCTTATAGTTATCAATTGATCCTACTAAAGGGTATCAGTAGGATCGATACTACTAAAAGAATTTCTTTCAAAAACACTTGAAAACAAAAACCAAAAGTCAGTATTTTAATCCTAAAATCCTGAAATAAAAATCAAAATCAAGTTATACCATTGGTTTGTCTCCCATTCAACACTCTTTTAAGGTAATTGGTGATGTATGCATATTTTCATGCATCCTTGAGCTTAATTTATACATTTTTTGGTAGCTTTTACGTTGTATATAATGCATTTAAGTGTCAAAATTCATATAGTTTAGGAATTGAGTCTAGTTTAGGATTATTCACATTTTGCATGCATTTCTTTGCATTTTGTAGGGAATGGATCTTGACAAAAAATAGAGGACTTTGAAACTTGATTTTTTGTAGAAATGAAGTGAACAACAAGCATTAATCAAAGAAAAATGAATAAGAATCAAATAAAGCAAAAGGGAATAAAGAAGAATCGAAGGAAGCAAAAAGGTATGAAGACAGATGTAAATGGAGCCAAAGATGTGTGTGGAGTCATGGAGCTAGGATGTTGATTTAAATATTTATGAAGAGAAGAAAAGAAGAAAAGAATCCTTTGGAATCAACATATGGTAGGCCTTGCAAAGATGAAGTATATGAAAATAATACATTATTTTGACGACAATTGAAAATGAAAGGAGAAGAAGCTGCCCATGCTACCAGATATCGACCTCCTAGGGCGATAGCAACAAACACAAAACAGAAACCTGCCAAATGATAGCCTCTATGTGAGGTCGATAGTGAGTTTCATAAGGTCAATAGCTCGTTGCATCCGACCTAAAATGGCTCTAGGGTAACCCTCCTTCATCCCGACTTGTATAAATACCCTCTCTAAGTCTCCAAGAACACTTATGAGCTATAGATTTTAGATTTTAAAGTTTTTTTTCTAAAATTCAAAACACGTTTATAAACACTTTGTTCTTGGATCTCTTTCAGTTATATATGCGCGTTAATTTTTGTTTTTCCATGTTCTTCATCTAATTTCTTTTCTTTCAAAATTTCTTCATTTCTTACAAAGATTGGATTTTTATTGCATTTGCTTGAGTTTATTTGCTTTAAATCATCTTATCTCATCTCATATCACTTTCTTCTCACTTCAAGCGTGGACTTTAAAGAAGCTAGTGGCATTTTTTCGTTTTTCATGGGCCTTAGTGAGTAGAAAACAATTGATCTTGAATTGGTAGTGTAACACCCCCGATACGGTCTAGGTCAAAGTCAACTTAATTAACCGCAC
>OVAN01014811.1:0-11760 GCA_900406275.1 Anastatica hierochuntica
CGCATTCTTCAATCCAAAAGGCATCACCTTGTAGCAGTAGATTCTACGAGAGGTCATAAAGGACGTCTTTTCCTGGTCGTCCGGTGCATGAGTATTTGATTGTACCTAGAAAAGGCATCCATGAAGCTCATTAGCTGGTGTCTAGCTATGGCATCCACCAGCTTGTCTATGTGGGGCAGTGGGAAAGGATCCTTGGGGAAAGATTTATTTAGAACCGTGAAATCTATGCAAACCCGCCACTTGCCATTCTTCTTCCGGACCACGATGACGTTTGCTAGCCAATCTGGATAGTGGACCTCTCTAATGAACCCAGCCGCTAAGAGGTTTTTGACTTCATCATTGATGATCTTGTCTCGTTCAGGTGCGAACTTTCTGCTTTTTTCTTGACTGCCGGGTATTCGGGGTCCGCTTGCAGCTTATGGACTATGACTTTCGAGTCTATTCCTGGCATATCCACGTGGGACCAGGCGAAGCAATCTGCATTGGATCTGAGAAATTCGATCAACATTTGGCGTATGCCTTCTTGTAATTTTGCCCCTATTCTGAGGTTTCTCACTTGCTCTCTGGGTACCAGAGGAACGTCGTCCACCTATTCCACTTTCGGCTCTGCAGTGTGCAATGCGGGAAGTGGTCTCTGTAATTGCTATAACGCAGCTATCTTTCTCTTCAAAGTGGTTTGGTAGCATGATCGAGTGTTTTCTTGATCACCCTTGATATCTTTAATTCCCAATGGGGTTGGAAACTTGAATACTTGGTGCAGGGTTGACGGCACAGCTCTCATCTCGATCATCTCGTGTATACAGGGCCTGCCCACGATCATGTTATAGGCAGAGGGACAGTCTATGACAGAAAAATTAGTGGACAAGTTGATTCCTCCGACGCACACCGGAAATGCTATCTCTCCGATGGTCTGCTTGACTTCCCCCACTGAAGCCCACCAGCGGCGTGGTCATCTTGATCAAGGCTTCCAGGGTTAGACCCAGGTCCATGTATGCTCCCAGGAAAAGTACTTTCGTAGAGCTCCCATTGTTGACAAGTACTCTCTTCACCAAAAAATTCGCCACCAACAATGAGACAACCAACGCGTCGTGTTGTGGAGTCAGAATCCCATCTTGTCCCCCAGCCGCAAAGCTTATGCCTTTCTGGCTGAGATTCTGGCGCTTGACTTCCGGGGTGTTATGATTGTTTTTAGAGAGCCTTGTGTTTTTCTTGGCAGCGGCGTATGTGATGCCACTTATCTCCGAACCTCCCGATATGACATTGATCACCCTATCGTGCCTTGGGGAATCAGGTGCTTGACGGTCCACTAGGACTCCTTCTTCCTGGTTATCCAGCATCTCTTTAGCTTTGTTGGAAAGGAATTCTCGTAGGTGTCCCTTCTTGAGCAGCTCCTTGACTTCTATTCTCAAGGATATGCAATCCTCTGTTCTATGACCGTGGTCATTGTGGAAGTCGCACCATTTGTTTTGATTTCGGCGATGGTCGGGTGATCTCATCTTCTGGGGCCATTTGACCTGGTCTCCCATCTCTTTCAGGACTACTACCAGCTCCGTGCTTGATATTGACAGGTTGGCTACGTCCGGCCAAGTATGAATCAGTGGGAATATGTTGACGTCCGGCTTACCTAGAGGCATGTGTCCTTTGGCTCCCTTCTATCCTTTATCTCTAGTAAGTCTTTGGTAGGGCTTGTCATCTCTGGCCGTCTTCTCGGTCCTCATGACCCGAGACTCTTTCCTGGCAAGCAGATCTTCTTCCTACTTTATCTACGCCTGGGCTCGGGAGAGAACGTCTTCCATAGTTCTACATTGGTATTAGTGAGCTCCTTATATAGATCACCATCAAGCAGAAGTCCTCTATTGAAGGCAGAAACTATGGTGGCAACACTGCAGTTTGGGATGGTGACTTTCTGATTGTTGAAGCGGTGAAGGTAGCTCCTGAGTGGCTCTGCCTTACACTGTCTTATCTCATAAAGCTTATCAGAGAACTTGGGAGTCACTCTGCTGCTAGCAAATTTCTCCATAAACAGATCAGTCAGATGAGCAAAGGATCTTATGGTTCCGGTTGGAATCGATATGAACCATTGCAACGCAGCCCCTGTCAGGCTAGAGTCGAACCCCTTGCACATGGCGGCCTCCTTGAACTCCTTCTAGGTTGCCACAGTAAGCATCTTATGCTTGTACTGTGCAATGTGATTGTCTGGGTCGGAAGTCCCGTCATACGACTTAATGAATGGGAAGGTGAACTTCTTTGGCATGTTGGAGAGGGAGATCTCTTCTGAGAAGGGAGTGTCCACATAAGAGCTTAGGGTACTTTTCCTCAGAGGAGGTGTGAAACCCCGAAGTCGTTCGATCACCGACTGCAACGCTTCGAACTCGCTGGAGAACATCTGCTCCAGTCGTATGGTCTCATCAGAGAGTGGGGCGAGGCCTGCGGCTTGCGGCTCTTCCGTGTCCATCATGTCTTCTAGCTCTTGAGCAAGGTTTTGGTCCTCCTGCGTTCCCGTTGTTGCTGGGTTTCCTCTCTCTCCAGGGTTATTAGTTGGAGGTGTTTCCAGAGTTGGCATCCGGGATACGTGGACCCTGAACCTGTGATTTGTGGTTTTATTTGTCGTCAGAGCCGAGTTTGCCTCTCTGAGGATCTCGTTTTCCAGCTTTAGTTGTTGCAGGCGCTGCATATTCTCTTGGAGTGTTTTGGCATTAGCCTCCATATGATGCCTCAGGGTCTGAAGCTCTGCAGTTGCTGCATCGGCTCTAGTTGGAGTATGATCCCTTCGAAACTGCACCATCTCTCATAGTCTCTTTTGCAAAGTATCTAGCTGAGATCGCATCTCCTCGTAGGTGAGCTCTGCTCATGCTCGCGTGATGTTTGCTGATTCATGATTATCTCCAACCATCGTCACGTAGTTGTTTTTGAAAGCTCCCCTCCTTCTAACGCCAACTGTTATGGGTGATTTTGGTCGTTCTTTATATCACAGTTGGGGGTCGATGAATATTTTGCAAAGGTTAAAGTACGTTTATGCTAAGCTTTTAGATCAAATATGGCAAGAGAATTGCTTGTTGTATTGATTTTTGGCTTAGGGTTTCGTGTGTATACGTTTTTCCCTTGAGCTTGGTATTTATACATGAGTTTCATGATTATCCCTCCAAGAATTGGATCGATCATGATTATTTGTAGAATATATGCATCTATATCTAAAATACATGTTACTATCTACTAATTTAAATAGCGAAAATAAAGGATAGGCGGTGGTCGGCTGGCTTCCGGCTTCCGGTTATGCTGGGTCGTCTGACTTCCAGCTTCTGGCTATGAGACGTCGTCTGGCTTCCTGCTTCTGGGCATTCCCCTGCTTTGAGGTGTTACTGTTGTTCTCCATCTAAGCCTGGAGAATTATCATGACATAAATTACTCCCAACACACGAGATGAAAGCTGTGCCGTCAACTCTGCACCAAGTACTCAAATTCCCAACCCCATGGGGAATCAAAGTGATCAAGGGTGATCAAGAGAATGCTCGATCGTGCTACCAAACCACTTTGTAGGGAAAGACAACCCCCTTGTAGCAACTACAGAAACCACTTCCTGCAATGCACACTGAGGAGCCGGAAGTGGAGAAACTGGACGACGTACCTTTGGTACCTGGAGAACCAGGCAGAAATCTCAAAGTAGGGGCAAGATTGCAAGAAGGCCTATGGCAGAGGTTGATAGACTTCTTGAGGTCTAACGCTAATTGCTTTGTGTGGTCCCACGTGGATATGCCAGAGATAGACCCGGAAGTCATAGTGCATAAGTTGCAGGTGGACCCCAAATACCCAGCGGTCAAGTAAAAAAGGAGGAAGTTCGCACCTGAACAAGATGCGATCATCAATGATGAGGTTAAGAATCTCCTTATGGTCGGGTTCATTAGGGAGGTCCATTACCCAGACTGGCTGGCAAATGTCTTCGTGGTTCAGAAGAAGAATGGCAAGTGAAGGGTTTGCATAGATTTTACGGATCTAAGCAACTCCTGCCCTAAAGATCCGTTCCCTTTGCCTCATATAGATAAGCTGGTGGAAGCCACAGCTAGACACTAGTTGATGAGATTTATGGACGCCTTTTCCGGGTCCAATCAAATACTCATGCATCCATACGACCAGGAAAAAGCGTCCTTCATGACTTCTCGTGGAATCTACTGCTACAAGGTGGTGCCTTTTGGATTGAAGAATGCGGGATCCACCTATCAGAGGCTAGTCAACATGATGTTTGCAGACCAAATCGGTCAGACCATGGAAGTCTATATAGACGACATGCTGGTTAAGTCCTTGGATGCGTAAGACCACATAGCCCACTTGCAACAAGCCTTCTCTACCTTGAGGAAGTATATAACATGAAGCTCAACCCCTCTAAGTGCTCATTCGGAGTAAGCTTCGGGAAATTTTTGGGGTACATAGTTAGATACAGGGGCATTGAAGTGAATCACGAGAAAATCAGGGTGATTCAGGCAATCCCTTCACCCAAGACTCCACGAGACATCCAAAAGCTTACCGGAAGAATGGCGGCCTTGAGTAGATTCATATCCAGGCTATCCGACAAATCGCATGTATTCTTTGAAGCCCTTAAGTTCATGGGGAAATTTGAATGGAACCAAGAGGCCGAAGACACCCTAGTCAAGCTCAAGGAATATCTCACAACGCCACCTCTTCTCTCAAAGCCCCAAGATGGAGAGCCTATGCTCCTGTACCTGGTTGTCTCAGAACATGCCGTAAGTGCCGTCTTGGTCAGAGAAGAAGAAAGCAAGCAACGTCCAGTTTACTACGTAAGTAAATCCCTCCTGGATACCGAGAATCGCTATAGTCACCTGGAAAAGCTGGCTCTCGCCTTGGTCGTCTCGGCTAGGAAGTTGCATCCCTACTTCCAGCCTCATCAGGTGATAGTCGTCACATCTTTCTCTATCAAGTATGTACTCCACAAGCCAGAAGTATCCGGAAGACTAGCCAAATGGGCAGTGGAACTAGGTGAGTACAATGTGATCTTCCGCCCTGCCACGATGGTCAAATCACAGGTCCTGGCAGACTTCTTAGCAGAATTCTCCCCGCCAATGGTACCAGGGGCAGAACAAGAGGTCAGGATCCAGCAGGAAAATAAAAGTGAAGAAGAATTGGAACTTTATGTAGACGGATCCAGCAACACACGAGGGGCAGGTGTAGGCCTTGTGCTCATCTCACTAAGAGGAGAAGTGGTATCAAGAGCAGTGAGATGCAACTTTATAGCCACCAACAATGAAAGTGAGTATGATGCTTTAATTGCAGGACTCAACTTGGCAAAAGACTTGGGAATAGAAACGTACAAGTTTACAGTGATTCCCTATTGATCGTAAGCCAGACGCAAGGTGACTACCAAGCAAAAGACGATAGCATGACCAAGAACTTGGCCATAGCCAAGAGGCTCATCGATTCGTTCAAAGCATGCAAACTCACACAGATCCCAAGGGGGAAAAATTCGCATGCGGACGCCTTGGCCAACCTAGCCTCAGCCCAAAAAACTGCAGAGTGAACTAGCATACCTTTGCTGGTTCTCCAATGGTCGGCTACTAATGAGGACGCCGAAGGGCCTTAAGTCTCCAACATCGAAGAAGAATAAACTTGGATGACGCCCATTATTTCCTACCTAAAGGATGACGTCCTGCCCAATATAAGGAGTGAATGTCGTAAGATCAAAAGGCAAGCATCCCGCTATTGCCTCATTCACAGAAAACTCTACAGAAGGTCTTTCTCGGGTCCATACCTCAAATGCGTAAAGTCGGAAGACGCAGATCTAGTCCTCAAAAAATTACATGAAGGCGAGTGCGGATCCCACTCTAGTGGAAGAAGCTTTGTACTAAGAGCCAAGAAAGCAGGCTACTATTGGCCTATAATGACCCATGATGCCCTCCAGATGGCCAAATTACTGTGACAAATGCCAGAAGCACGCACAAGTATCAAAGCTACCTCCGGAAAACCTCAAATCTGTAAGCTCTCCATGGCCATTCATGAAGTGGGAAATAGACATCGTAGGAAAAATTCCCGACAGCTCTCGGCCAGCTGGAGTACCTTTTGGTAGTTACGGACTACTTGTCTAAGTGGGTGGAGGCATAAGCTTTGAGCAAAATCACGGATGTCCAAATCAAGAGGTTCCTCTGGAAGAACGTGGTAACACGATTCGGAACGCCTCAAGAAATAGTCACAGACAATGGCCCACAATTCACAAGCAAAAACTTCAAGAAGTTTTGCGAAGATTGGGGCATAAAACTAAGCTTTGCAACTCCGATAACTCCACAATCCAACGGGCAAGCCGAATCCACAAATTAGACAATAGTTAACCTTCTGAAAAAGAGGCTGGACGACGCCAAAGACAACTAGGTCGAAGAACTTCCAGCTACCCTATGGGCATGTCGAACCAGCATCAAGACTTCAACAGGGGAACACCTTTCTCTTTGGTCTACGACACAGAGGCGGTGTCCCCCGCCGAAGTAAGCGTCCCTACGGCCAGGTAAGAGCTTATAACCCCAAAAGAGAACGAAGAACTAATGGCTTTGTCCCTGGATCTCCTTGACGAAAAAAGGGAGGCCGCAAGAATCCGAAACTGGAAGTACCAACAGGAAGTGGCTCGCAACTACAACAAGAAGGTACAAACCCGAACGTTCCAACAAGGAGAATGGGTGCTGCGTCGAGTCTTTGACAATACCACGGATAAGGCAGCGGGTAAGCTGGCACCTGGCTGGGAAGGACCGTACCAAATAGTGGAAGTCAAAGGAGCAGGGGAATACAAGTTACAAGACAGGTACAGAAAAGTACAGCCAAATAGCTGGAACGCGTTACACCTAAAGTCAAACTTCTTCTAGAAGAATGTCCCTGACCCGGACGACCATACCCCGGATACGTTTTGCTGCTTTGGATTTTTTTAATTTCTCTTACATCTTTTTTATGTATTCATGATACGTCTAAGGACGAATACCAATCAATAAAACAACTGCTTTCTCATTGGAAAATTTAGTTAAAACAAGGGGCAAATAAGTTGAATGACTACTCTTCAATAAAGGAGTAATATAAGCAACGTACCCTTCCAAAAAAAACTCTGCTTGAACAAGGGAAAATACCCGAAAGAACGCAAGAGACAAAATTGCTTATTCTGCTAAACAGAGAGTTGCTAACCGAAAAGCAAAGTGCTGAGCAGAAAGCAAAAACAGCTTAACCTTGCTTACCAGGTCACAGTAAACGCAAAAGCTATGTGACCTGAGCATAGGAGCATCACCTATACCTACTTACCCAGATGTGGGAAGTAGAAGAAAAGTCTGGCACTTGGATCCCTTTGCGGGGGAGGTCCATACCAGCAAAACCAATAAGGTTGATAGTGGCTTCACTGTAGGAAGCAGAATACAGCAAAGCAAAACAGCTATTTCCGGATAGCTGAATGCCAACAAGCCGAAAGATACCTCCGGGTATCAATAGTCCAAAAAACGCAAGCTAGTGGTTACCTCCGGGTAACAGAATGCTAACAAGCTAGAAGATACCTTTGGGTATCAAGAGGCCAAAAAACGCAAAGGTAGTTGTTACCTCCGGGTAACAGAATGCCAATAAGCCAAAAGATACCTCCGGGTATCAAGAGGCCAAAACCGCGTCTTGAGAACCTAAGCATTGTCTAAGGACAAGAAGTAGAACTCCCTCAAAAAAAAAGAGAGATAATGAGATTATCTCAACTTGGAACTCAAGAACTCTCGCAAGACAAGGCAAAGACTAGAGGCCAATATGTCAGAAGTCAAACAGCCGGAGTATCGATAAAAGACTAGAGGCCAATATGCCAGAAGTCAAACAGTTGGAATATCGATAAGAGGCGAGAGGCTAGAAAGCTGGAACCCATCCGGTCAATACGCAAAGGCCAGAGGCTTATAGCCAGAAGCCACCCGGTCAGGGTTTTAATGATAAAAAACTTGCCAAAGTATCAGCCATGAATGTCAGCTCTAAATCTAAGTCAAGAATCTGTTAAGGCAGGAAGACAACAGAGAACTAGAAAAATATTCATAGAAGGCCACGAAGGGCCGAAATACGAGTTTTGAGCCCCGAAGGGCAAACAGAAATAAGGCCAAGAAGGCCACCAAAGAGTTAAGGCCACTAAGGCGATAAAAGTCATTACAAAACCCACAAGGGGCAGGAGTAAGCCCACGCAGGGGCAAATCATCATCAACAAAAAAAAAGATAATAAATCCCACAAGGGGAGAGCAGCTTGATTCTTGGTTCCGGGTCTGAAGGCTAGGCAGCTGGAGGATCAGGAGAGATAGATTTCCCGAAATTTGTCACAGAGTTCGCTAGGGGTGTAGAAGTCATGGCAAGAGGAATCTCCGGTTAATCCTCAAAGGTGGGAGCTTCAAGGCCATTCTCTTCCCCCTCCGCAATCACCACCATCTTGTAGTTCTCAAACTCCTCCGGGAAGTTCCAAGACTTGGCCTCACCCTTGAGGTAGTCCCGAACCATCTCCTAAGGCCCCATGATCCTGGCGTCGTTGACGGCCCTAGACATCTCCTCCGTGAAGGTGGCCACCCAGGTGTTCAGGTTGCCAAGCTCTTCTTCCAGCTTTGCCTTCTCCTCAGTCAGGCTAAGGACATTTTCTGTCGCCTTCTCCTTCTCCGATTCCATCCCCTGGAGCAGTTCCTTCATATCCCTCAGCTCCTTCTCCAAGCCAGCAGACTTGTCCTTCTCTGCCTTCAGCTTGGCGAGGTAGTCTTCAACCTGGGCCTTCCCTACAGAAGAAAAGAGGAGGAAGGTTGGCCAGAAGAAAAGGAAACAGTAAAATGTCAGCCAAAAGCCAAAGGCAGACAAGTTACCTTGATCATTCTCTTCTAAACATGTTCGACGATGCCCAGATTATCAGAGCTAGGAGGACTAGAAGGAAGTTCAGGGAAGACGAAGCTATGTAGGTGCTCCAAGTCACCATCAAGATCGCGGATAGAGGAGGAGGACTCCTTGCTGGAGGCAGTGGCCTTCTGGGTCCCCTTCATTTTGGACCCAGCAGAGGGAGACTTTGAGATCTCCACTACCTCTGGAACCTTGCTCCCAGTCGCCAGCTTGCCTTCCTCGCCGCCTGAGCCTTTTTAAATTCCTCCAAAGCCTTAGACCCAGATACAGACATATTCCCTGCAAAACGGTAAAAGGTCAGCCAAGAAGTTAGTCAAAAGGGGATATAAAACAGAAGTAAAAGTAGAAAGATACAAACCTCTGATACTACTCTGGTTCAACGCTTCCTCATTTAGCAAAAATTGGATGCTCCTTTCTTAAGCAGAGATCTCTAAAGCTTCCTCAGCTTTCTCCTTGCCTTCCTCCGATTTCTTCGTAGACACTTCTGCAAAAACGAAAGGCCAAGATGGTTAGTGACCAAGCTGGAAGGAGTAAAAAGAAAAGCATCCTTTTACCTACCAGTGAATTTCCAAAGAGTAGAGAATCTAAGAGAAGTCCCGACTCTCACAAAAACAAACTTTTGGGCCCAATGCTTGGTGAAAGCCGCCCCTTTCCTCTCCTCCTTTTCCAGCTCCAACACCAAAGGAGCATGGGCTCGAGGGCGGAAGTAATATCTGCCTTTACCCGGAAGAACATGGGTGAAGTAATAGGAGTATAGAAGCTCGTTAATGCCAAGGTCCAGCCCATGGAACTCGTTAAGCACTTGGGCGGTGGTAAGGATCCTCGAAGAAGGTGGGTTTAGCTGGGAAGGACAGATGTTGAAGTGTTATGGGACTTTCCTCACCAGGACCGGTATCGTACCCCTGACTCTAGCCTCAAAATAGCCTTCATACATGGCTATCTCGTCTCCTGGGCATTCAGAAGCCCTCTCGCCCTTCCCACGCACCCTCAAATGGACATCTTCTCCAATGGAATACTGCTTCTGCCAATCTTCCAGGATCTCAGAGTTTACGTTGGAAAAAGGGCCGACCTTCAGAAGCTCTAAACCCGCAGCAGATCGCAAGGGCCGTGTGTTGGCTTCAAGGATCTCCGTGTCCTCAGAAGATCCCTCGGCCTCGATAGTGGGGCTAGTCCTAATCAGGTGCCTCTTTCGAACGCGAGCACCGACGTAAGATGAAGCTACCAGAGAAAACTCGTCACCAGAGATAGTCATTTTTTGGCTCAAAAAGGTTTTGATCTTGGATCTTAAGCTCGATTGGGGCAAGAAAAGATTAAAGCCTAAGGCTAATCCGAAACCCTAAGCGTCGATCTCTGGAATCTATCCTAAAAGAAGTAAAAAGAAGAAGGAAGAAGATGATCTAACCTTAAATCGCGGATGGAAAGCTCGATAAGCATTCCGAGAGCAAAGAGTTTAGCAGAAAAAGGAAGAAGACGAAGTTAAAATGCAAGGGAGAAAAGAAAGAAAAGGTTTAAAAGGAAGGAGAAAAAATTGAAATTAGCCGCACACGTCCAATCAATTGTGCACATCTCGCAGAAGTAACGACTATTTTATTTCTTCTCAAATCTTTGCAAATCTTCATCAACGGCTATAATCTCTTCCTCCGATCCTAACAAAGTCAATGGCTGGGATTTTTCAACAAACCAAGAATCCTGAAAAATGCTAACGGCTCACGAAATTTGAAATTCAAAGCTCTGAGGCCAAACATCAAGAGGCAGACGCAACCTCCCGCTGCAATGGCGCCCATTATCTGATGGAATTCAAACTAAAAGCAAGCAAATGCTTATAGAAAATAGAGGCAGAACAAGTCACAGCTAAAAAGGCCGAGCAACTAATGGCTTCCTGCCTAAGCTACATGGAAGACATGTTATTCCATTGCTTCGGATCGAACCTGCGTAATAAGGGGTAAACTGTTGGGAGTAATTTAGGCCATGAGAATTCTCCAGGCTTAGATGGAGTACAGCAGTAAAACCTCAAAGCTGGGAAATGCCCAGAAGCAGGAAGCCATACGACGTTGCGTGATCGGAAGCCGAAAGTCAGACGACCCTGCTTAGCCGGAAGCCAGCCGACCGCCGACTCTTGCTTGTTTTTACCATTTAAATTAGCAGATGATGATGTGTATTCTGTAGATAAAGATGCATATATTTTATAGATAATCATTATATATCTAATTCTCGGAGAGATAATCATGAACTCCATATATAAATATAAAGCTTAAGGGCAAAACATGGGGACACGAAACCCTAGGCTAAGAAATCAATACAACTCACCTTTCTCTCCATTATTGATCTTTGAAGCTTAGGATATCTTCAAATCACACAAGCTATACATTCATTGACCTCAAGCTTTCGTAGCGCTACAAAGAAAGACCAAAATCACCCGCAACACTGATGACTTTCGATCCTCCTAAGTTCTCAGTCTTTTTCTGTGTGTTTTCTGTAAAGAGAAACCCAGACAAGGTTCTCTTTTGCGTGAATCTAGAGTCAACTTTCTTTAGAGTTTAGATCCATGTTCCGGAAGTTCAGATCTACTTTCTTTTCCACTTTCTGAACGCGAATTCGAGGTAAGGAGCTACCCACATGATCCCTCGTACTCTTCGGTTTAATATCAATCTTCTACAATATAGGATTTCTCACAAAATTGATTGGAAGTCCTGCTTGGTGTCTGTCTTGAATGGTATTTGTGATTTGTAGGATTGTTAGGATGCTAGATTAGATTGATTGTGATTGTTGCATTTGTTTGGGGTAGTTGAAAAGCATGGGACTACTGANAGACTACTGAGTGTGAGTGTGAGTATAAGGGTACATGTACATGAGCATAAAGATATTGTTGAGCATACCATTGATTGTGATTGTTGCATG
>OVAN01014812.1:0-11759 GCA_900406275.1 Anastatica hierochuntica
AGAGGGTCGGATAATGTTCCATGTCTTAGAGGAGCTAAATGTTTCCAGCTTAGTCTCATTTACTAACCAGAAGTATTTGTCGGGACTTGTAGACCTTGAAGGCAGTGTGATTGTTGTTAAGTAGGCTTGGAGAAGGACTGCATTATCAGACCGCGGAGAGGGAAGCTGCCAACCTCTTTCGTCACAAGCTTGGCTCACTCTTGCGTTGAGAGGGAGTCTCAGATGAGATGGGCCCGCCAGACCTATGAACTTGATCAGCTGTCCAAAGGGGCTCCATATATCAAACCAAAAGCTGGCCAAAGTTCCATTTCCGATCTCGCAGCGAATAAACCTGTCAGCCAAGTGTCTTAATCGAAGAAGCGTCCTCCAGTTCCAAGAGTCATTAGGCGATTCTGCAACTTGCCATAAGCTACAATACATAAGATGATAGTGATGCTGCCAAGCTACCTAGAGAGACCCGCTTCTAGAGAAAAGAAGCCAACACAGTTTTAAACACAAGTTTGTATTCCACTCCTGAAGAGGTCGTAAGTTTAGCCCACCCTCTTTCTTAGGGAGACAAAGCATAGACCAAGCAACCTTGGCTTTGTGACAGCTGGCAATATCACCCGACCATAGGAATCTAGCGCAGAGAGATTCAATTTGCTGGATACAAGTAGAGGGCAGGATGAACGCTGAAAACCAAAAGTTCAATGTGCCCATTATAACCGTTTTTAAGAGCTGGAGGCGCCCTGCAAAGGAGAGAAACTTCACAGACCAGTTCTTGAACTGCTTGGTGATCTTGTCAAGGAGAGGTAAGAATTCAGACACACGCAGTTTACGATTTGTAAGTGGTAAACTCAAGTACCGAATGGGGAAAGAACCTACTGTGAAACCAAAAGCAGATAGCTCTTGGGTTTCGCGGAGGTTCTGACCAGCAATGAAGAGTTGTGTCTTGTGCACATTTAGTCTCAGCCCTGACCATTCCGCAAACTGATTCAGCACATCGACAATGCCTTGTAGAGAAGCAGCCTGACCATCGAAAAAAACCATAACATCATCTGCAAACATCAAATGCGAGATAGAACCTCCTTCGTATTTGGGTGATAACCAATAACTCCCGTCGAAAATTTAGAACAAAGCAAGGCAGAGAAGACCTCCATCAAAAGGATGAAAAGGTACAGGGACATGGGGTCCCCCTGCCTCAGTCCTTTTTCACTATGAAATGGACCACCAGTTTCACCATTTACACAAACCACAAAGGAGGGAGAGGATATACATTTCCAGATCCAATTTACAAATCTCTCCGGAGCCCCAATTACCTTTAAGCAAGTGATCACAAAGCCCCAATCTACCGAGTCAAAAGCTTTCCTAATATCAATATTTATCATTCCCCTGCTAGTGATGTTTTTCTTGTTATAGCCATTGACCAATTCGGTTGCTAGAAGAACGTTTTTCGCCAATAGCCGACCCGGTAGGAAAGCTGATTGCGCATTTGAAACCACAGATGGAAGTAGCTGCTTTAATCTATGCGCTAGGAGCTTTGATATCACCTTGTAGATAGTGTTTAAGCAGGCAATAGGTCTGAAATCTGCTGGATCCGCGGCATTTTGAATTTTCGGGACAAGAACAAGCATTGTTGAGTTTAACTGCCTTAACATCTGGCATGAAGAAAAGAATTCTTTGACTGCAGCAGTCGCTTCAGGGCCAACGATGGACCAACAGGAGGTGAAAAACTCTGCTGTATAACCGTCAGGTCCCGCTGTCTTATTCTTTGGCAGCGAGAAGAATGCAGCCTTGATTTCAGAATCAGTGAACTGCGCGTCCAACATTTCCTTCTGCAAATCAGAACATCTAAAACCAAACAAAGAGCCAATGTGGTCTTGATCTACCCCAACCACACTTGTGTCATTCAAGAAGAGGCCCTTGTAGTAGTTTTCACAGAGTTCAAGCATACCTTTCTGATCATCAACACGATTTCCAGCAGGGTCCAAAAGGTAATGAATTCTGTTTCTCGCATTTCTCGAAGCTGTGACTTTATGAAATACCCCGTGTTTGAGTCTCCCTCCCGGAGCCAAGAAATTCTTGAACGTTGGCGGAAGAAAGCCTCTTCCGCTGCCTTGAGTTCCTGCCAAGTTGCTTGGGCTCTTAGTTCCTGTGATGCTTTCTCAAGGGATGGATCAAGCATGAACTGCCTTTGAGAGTGGAGGAGGCTTTCATGGGCTTCAGCAGTTCTCAACTCTATACCAGAATAGTTGATTTTGCTGAATTTACGGATGTGGGCTTTCATCGCCTTCAACTTCTGTGCCAACCTGAACATATCAGAGCCCAAACAGCTGATAGAGAACCATTCCTCAGCAACCATCTCGTAAAAAGAAGAGTTTTTAAGGAGAAGGTTATAGAATCTAAACGGGAGTCTCCTCCTTGGAATTTCCAGGTCCAGCTTTAGTCTCATTGAAGCATGGTCTGAAAAATCTGGCTCGCCAAAGAAAGCCGAAGAATGGGGAAACAGAGCTGCCCATTCGTCATTTACCAGAATCCGGTCCAGCTTTTTAGCAATTGGAGCTGATCCTCTTTTATTCCACCAGGTAAATGAACTACCTCTGTAAGTAAGGTCAGATAAAGAAGCCTGCAGCAAACAATCTCTAAAGTCCCGTGTAGGTCTATCAATGTTTTGGGTAGAAGAGTTTGAACATTCAGATGGGTCTAGAGTTTGATTAAAATCACCAATTACTACCCATGCTTTGTTCTGAACAGCTGTGTTTACAGAGGTATTGATAAGCTCCTCCCACAGTTCTTTCCTGTGCCTTTCGTCTGTGGAGGCGTACACAAAGGATACCACCATTTCTGAGGGGACGCAGCTCATACTCACTACACAAGTAACCATCTGGAGCGATTTAGAGATGACGTTTACCATCACACTAGGGTCCCAAAGGATCTAGATCTTCCCAAGCTCTGAGTAGTCATAATTGTCTTCAAACAACCAACCAGGCAATAAGTCATTTATGATCTTCTTTTGATTTTGCTGCCTCACATGAGTTTCTAGGAGACCGCCAAAAACTGGTTTATCTTTTCTAAACCACTTCAAAAAGCCGCTTCTATGCGTAGATAGGTTAAATCCTCGCACATTCCATCCAAAAAAGTCTGTACACATGGAAAGAGGCTATTTAGAGGGATGGGGCTCTGCCCCGCGCTCTCCGCTTCTTCTTCTTTGAGAGCACAAGAGTAAAGTTTGAATCATCCAGGTCAGTATTTCCGTCAGCAGCGGCTATCTCTTTGCCTTTTAACTGCCTGGTAAGATCAGTTTGAGGATTCACTACATTCAGATCCACACAAAGTTCACCTCCTGTTCCATTTCCAGAGGCAACAGGGCTACAGGAAGCTGAGGATGCGGAGGCAGTATTTTGATTCAACGGCGGCAAGACATCCACAGTCAGAAGGGGTGGAGGAGCAATCACATTCTCCAACACACGAGGAGAGGGGTCTGGTTCAGTCTCAGACTTTTCACCACCTTCACTCCCTGATTCCTCTGGCCTCACTGCCTTTTCCTGGGAGTTCCTTTTTTTTGAAGGGTCCCTTGATCTCTTTCTGCGGTTATTCCTTCTAACCTTGGAACGTTGACCACGAGGGCAACTATCAGTGACATGAACTGTCGAGTTACACGCAGCACATAGCACTGGGGCAACCTTACATCTCTTCAAACTATGTCCAACCTCCTTACAATATGAACACACCAGTGTCATCCATGGGCTAGAGACTCCAATACGCACAATTTCTCCTGACTCAAACTGTGCATTAACTGCTTCAGGTAATGGCTTCCTCGGATCAATGATCGTTAGAACCTTTGCAACTTCCAAATTTGTCTTGTTTGCTGTCTGCAGATGACAAAACTTTGGGTCGCCTACCAAGCTAGCGATTTCTTCAAGGGCATCATTATTGAAGAAAGGTAACGGGACATTACGAAGCTCCATTCAAATGGGTGCTGAGGTGAGCTCTGGTTTTTGAGGAACTATACCAGGTTCCCACTTGGCTACAAACATTGTTTAGCCTTCTATCTGCCAGAGTCTTTGATTGATCACCCTTGCTCTTGTCACAGCGTTTGGGATCTTGAATAAGAAGGCAAAGCCCTCCATTTTAGAAACTGTGATATCGCGAAGATGTTTGCTCCATATACCGTTCACAATCGAGTGCACAGTTCCTTGGGAAGGCGGATCTGAGTAGAATTGCCCTAAAACAAAACAATCCCAGGATTTCTTGTGTTTTTCGATAACAAAGTTTGGTATCTTCACACAGGCTTCGCCGGAGGGGAGAGTGAAACCAATGTCTCTTCTCTCGAGCTTTTTTGTAGTTCCTTTGACGAGTTCACACCAGGAATCTACAACTTTTGCTTTTTGTGGGTGGGTTTTGTCTGGGTTCGCCATTTTTGTGGCTTGCGCAGGGTTATGAGGAATAGCCTCACCGGACGCTTGCACCAAAGATACTTTGTCGGACTCAGATTTGGCCAAATCGGCAGCTATTGCTGTAATCTGGGCAATTTGGGGATCGGGCCCAGACTTTGCGGCAGTCACGGCACCTGATCTAGATGTAGAGCCTTCGTCGGAGTCAGCAGAAGCGACAACATCAACAGAGCTCGATTTGTCTAGGGAAGACGGAGAGCTCTTTCCATGGCTGAGCTTTTTGGATTTCTGGGGGTTTGAGTTTCTCTTCTCCATAGGGTGGGGAGGGCCCGACTGAGATTTAGAACGGTGGTTCCGACGTCCAGAGAGACGCCGGAGGAGGGAGTCAAAGGAAGTCAGGGTCGACGACAAGAAATCGCCCTAGGAGAGAGAAGAAAGGGAGGAGTTCGATATAATTCTTTTTAAAACAAATAAAAATAAAACACAAAAGTTGCACTTATATAAAATTTAGGATCATTATTTGCGAATGTTTTGTCCATTGAAAAGTTTCTCAAACATCAATATACAGTTAATTTATTTTACAAACACATGTAATTTTTTCAACTAAAAATGTGGCTAACAAAAGAAAACTCTTTAACAAAGAAAAAAACGAAAAAATAATTCACATTTCGGATGTTTGATATAAGAAAGTAAAAGAAAATTCCAAATTAATTAATCGGTTCATTAATGCTTTTCAACCCAATGAATTAAGAGAGGTCTAGTAAAAAGCTGTAAAAAAAAAAGTAATGAACGTTTGCTTTGTTTTCTAATTGTAGTAGACACGTCTGTCATGGATATTATAATTTGTAATATTTAAGTTTATAGTTTTTAAAATGGTAGGATACGAGATCATTAAAAAAATGCATAATATAAAATGTTCGACTATAGATTCGGCTAAACTTCCTTTATAGTATATAAAATGAATAAAGTAAAAATACGATTTCAACGTTTATCTTAAGAGACACCCGAAGTAGTACAAAATGAATAAATGTTTTTGGTCTTAATCTCAAATGAATAAAACATACGATTCGGCGTTGTTGGTCTTAATCTCAAATGTTTTTCACCTGGCATGTGTCCAACAACGCCGCCATGAATTAAAATATATACCATCCAAAAATAAAATGAAAATGACAGCAAACACACAAAAAAAGAGACAATAAAATACTATAAAAAATCAAAATATAGAAAAAATGAAGTGGTCAACGGTTCATTACATCAAAGTCAAAGGCACCAACATCCTCAACTCAACGGTATTTTGCAAGTCCTTGTAGACCTTTTCTAGATGAACACAAAAAAAAAAATGACTTGAAACTGAGATTAACAATGCAGAGAAAATTAAGATAGTGGTTTCTAAATGAAAAAAATAAACGTCGAGAAGAAAAATGGAAAAGGAGATTTTCCTACGAAGAGAAACATAATAAGATTTCTCTTTTTGGTTGAAGAATCTGAGAATTAATATCGATTTGTTCAAAAGCAGAGAGACAATGAGAGGAAAAGCAAAAATTATGAGAGCATCTCCATTAGAGGTTTAAGAGGGTAGTTCACACAATTCTCAAAAAAAATAAATTATAATATTCAGTTTTTGGTGAATCTGTATCACAAAGGGTCTTCCGCGTGAACCTGAGTCATGAGAGATTCGCCACGTGGCGACATTCCATTGGTCCGATTTTTTTTTAAAAACGAAAAAAAATTAAAAAATCAAATATTTTTTTTTGTGAACCCCCACGGATTCACCAATGGGATGCTCTGACTCTGCTTCCCTCTCTCTCTCTCCAGCTTTGTAATTTACTTATTTAACCTTTAGAGCAGAGCAACGCAACACATGCAATGCAATACAATAGTTCAAGCTACGAACAACACAAATAAAAGACAAATTCTTTTTTAACACAAACAGAATTAAAAACAAAATTTGCCTTTATATTTAAAATATGATCATTCTTTGCGAATGTGTTTGCCCACTGAAGATTCAGTTTATGCGCTTCTTCAACAAAAAAGCTATCAAATTATTTACATTTTATTTTATTCTACAAACAAGTGTAGGTTTTTTCAACTAATTAATAATTGGTTAACAAAAGAAATTTACGGAATCAAATATTTAAAAAAAAATGATAATTAAAACTTTCCAGTCGCAATTTTTGTCTGTGCTGATTTACCAAAATCTCATCAAAATGTCGCGTTCAAAATATCTGGTTATACCATGTGCGTATATTTGGTATACGTGGCGGCAAAGGCAAATTATAAAAGCTCATTAATTACCAAATACTAATATTACCAACAATATAATGACCAAATAACAATATTAACACTAGATATTATATAAGCAAATCATATAATAAAATAAGCAGTAATAATGGATGGGCAAAATACCTGAATCAGAACCGAAAAATAGATACGAATCCAAACTTTTGTAATACCCAATCGGATCTTAACCTCAATACCCGAAAAAACTGGAACCGAATCGTAACCGAACTAAGAACCGAAATAGTATTTAAAATACTCGAAATAATTATAAATCCAAAATATTATTTATTTTTTAAAATATTTTGGGTATTTTAAATTATTTAGGTAGTCTTTTAGTATTTTACCCCAGTATTTTGGATATTTTCGGATACTTCAAGTACATAAAAGTAACCAAATTATTAGAACCGAAAATACTTGAACAAGTACTGGCTGTTTTTCGGTTCCTAAGATAAATAACCAAAATACCCGGACCTAAATCCGAATCCGAAACGAACTCAAAAAATACCCGAACGGATCCTCGACCTAAGAACCGAAAGAACCGAAACCCGAATTACCCGAACCGAACCAGATCCGAATACCCAAACGCCCATACCTAGCAATAACGACATCATTACATATTACGACATCATTACATACCGACGAGCTTTTTATTTTAAGGTAAACCGACGAGTTTCGTCATGTATGTAAAGAGAGAGAGAGAGAGAGAACTGTCTCTGGTAGAATACCTTTTCAGAAACAAAGTACTAATCGCTTTTATAGGACAATGACTAAATGACATTATGTTTTATTTTAATACTAACAAATTATTTGGTGAACAAGATTGATTAAATCCGCTCACTTTTTACCAGTGAACAAGAAAGATAACGTCAAAGTGTTAACTAAAACTATGTTCAGAATATTGTCCGATTGCACGCAGAGCCGACAAGTATTGTGTCTGACCGAGATTCGAAGTTCTACACTTAGTTCTGGATTGCGCTTCAGAACTCGAAACTAGAGTATACATGACTACGGCTTACGATCCACATACAGATGGATAATTCGAAAAATAATAATTCAGATACTTGAGGATTTACTAAGGACTTGTGTTACTAGGGCGACAAGTGGGAACAATATCTACACTTTTCAGAATTCGCTTACACCAACAATTATCAAGAGAGAGTACTGGAACGAGCCATATGAAGCTTTGTATGGACGAATTTGCGAACACCGTTATGTTGAACTCAAACTTGAGTATACTGGATTGCGCTTCAGAACTCGGAATTAGAGTATACATGAGTACGGCTTAAGATCCGCATACAGATGGATAATTCGAAAATAACAATTCAGACACTTGAGGATTTACTAAGGACTTGTGTTACTAGGACGAAAAGTGGGAACAATATCTACACTTTTCAGAATTCGCTTACACCAACAGTTATGAAGAGAGAGAGTACTGGAACGTGCCATATGAAACCTTGTACGGACGACTTTGCGAACACCGTTATGTTGAACTCAAGTTAGAACTTAGAGAACACAATATCTATGGTCTAGACTTTGTTCAAGAGACAACAAAAATTTGAGTCCTAAATTTTAAGATGAAAGAGTCTATAGATAGACATAAGAGATATGCCGATAAGCGAAGGAAAGAACTAGAATTTACTGTTGGGGGCTTGGTCTATATGAAAACAATCACTTATAAAGGCAAGGAACATGCTGCACAGTATGCCAAGTTAAGTCTGAGATACATGGGTTCGTTCAAGATTATGGAAATGATTAGGAAAGTGGCTTACAAGCTAAATTTTCCACCATCCATGGTTGCCTTTCACAATGTGTTCCACGTTTCGATGCCAAGGAATGCATCTCCGATAGACATAATGCGGTGTCCGAACAAACACCAGATTTAAAGGAAAACTTAATCACTGAAAGAAGACCTATTCGGATTCTGGAAAAAAGGTTAAGGCAGAAAGAATGAGAAAGATCAAAATGATCTCGATGTCAAAAAAAATCAAAATGATCTAAGTAGTTGATATATTGTGATTTTACAGGTTTTTGCTCATGTTTTTCGTCGAGAAATGTTATTTTTCTAAAGTATTTTGTGTCCTTTCTAGGTCTTTACTCTTCTTTGTGTTTTACACATGATATGTTCAAAATGAGGAAAAAAACGTTATATGACAGATTTTAAGCTTGAAGATCATTCAACTCAAATGTCGCGAAGAAGCTGGATCAAGAAGCAAAGAATCAGGACATAGTGCCCTAGATCTATCGATCCATGCACCCTGGATCGACCGTTCCAGGGCATGTCGAGAAAGACCAAATTTTAATTCAGAAATTGAGCCGAAGAAACCTAAAATTGGACCGGGATACTTGTAAACATAACATAGACTCGTGAATCAGAGATTATAATGCTGTTTTTGGAGTTCAAAACTTATCTTGAGAGCTTTGTAACCTAAGGGAGAAGACTACTTATGTACTTCGAATCTGTGAAGATTTTTGGACCCTTTCTTTCTCTTTTATTCAATAACAAACATGTCTCTCTTTGATTTACTTTTGATTGTTTATTTGCCATGTGTGAGCCACTACAAGAAATTTGACTATTGATAACTTAACCAGATAGCGTTTTTGATGTTTATGCTATGTTTGACTGCATTGTGAATTAAAGATACCGTTTGCGAATTAGAAAATGCTATCTATAGTTTAAGCGGGACAAAAAAAAACACGCGGCCCTAATTTTCCTTAGGTGCTAATGAAAATTAGAACATGCAGTCCCAAATTTTTCTTAATTCTTTCCTCAGGCAAAAGAACAGATCTCTTAAACTCTCTTGCTCTTCAACTCTTTGTCCGTAATATCTCAAAACCTAATCTTAAGATTTCACGCAGTCTCTTTCTTTCTCCATTTCACACTCTAGCACTCGATTTCTCACTCTCTTACTCGATTTCTCAGTGTTACTGTCCAACCAAAAATCCTAATCTAAAGCTCAGCTACCTGGAAATCTCGGGTTCTCAGTTAAAGTTATGGAAATCTCGGGTTATCATCTTGCTTTGAATTTTTGTTTGGATATATTGTTTACAAACTTTAATTGATGCTCCTGAATTTGCAGTGAACTTTGGGGTTAAGAACTTGAGATCTATTACGGAACAAAGGAGCAACTTTATCAATTTTGCCAGTGAGTAATCATCTTTCCTAATCATCTTTGCTTGCTTTCGTTTGTATTGTTGATTTGGAGATTAATTTGAGTGTATGTGGAGTTGTGGTGTTTTTGTAAGATAGAGAAGAATTTGGTTTGGCATCCAAGGTATGAAATTGTTTATTTTTACATTGCTTCGTCAAGTAAAACTGTTTTGCAGAATTCTATTGAATTTTTTAATGGTGGTTGATTCCAGGGCTAGCGTTGAGTATCAGAAAGAAGCAACTAGTTTTTTGTATGGATCAGCAAAAAGTCTGGGCAATCTAAGTGCCATGTTATGTCCCTACATAGATTACTGGAATTTGTGTCATCAGGCATTAGATACAGTGGTAGAACATCTAGTTATTAGGGGCATGGATGAGAAATACAAGAGGAAATCGTGGCGGAGAAAGCATGGGTAGATTAGAACAGCTGAGCCATCTGAAGATCCAAGCTCTGAGTTTGAAGCTTATGGTTTGATTAGGACACCCTTCTTTGATGGTGATTCACAGCCCAATTGCAACAGTGAGGATCATAAAGATGATGTTGGTAGTGAAGAAGAGTCTGAGTTCATCAAGAAGCTAGTAGATGCTGGAACTCCTCTATACCCCAGTTTTCCTAACTACACCAATATCTCTGCAATCATGGGGCTTTATAGGATAAAAGTCAAGAGTGGTTTGTCGAAGAACTATTTTGATCAGATGCTGAGAAAGCTTCATGAGATGCTTCCTAAGGAAAATGTTCTCCCGAGATCAACAAATGAGTTGAAGAAGTTTATGAAATTATTTGGGTTTGGATATGACATAATTCATGCATGCAGTAACAACTGTATCCTCTACAGGAAGTGATACGTATATATGGAAATATGTCCAAGATGTAATTTTTCCAGATGGGAAAGGGATAAGAATACTGGTCAGGAGAAGAAGGGGATTCCAATGAAGGTTCTTAGGTATTTTCCTATAAAACATATTCAGGCAGATGTTTAAATCCAAAAGGGTGGCTGAAGAGTTGAGGATGCATTACAATAATGCAAGTTCAGATGGTACAATGAAGCATCCAATTGACTCATTAACTTGGGCTAATGTGAATTATAAATGGCCTGAGTTTTCTACTGAACCAAGAAACCTTCGTGTCGATCTTTCCATGGATGGGATGAATCCTTTCGCAATCCAGAACAAGAAGTATAACACATGACCGATATTACTAGTCAATTACAACATGCATCCAACATTTTGTATGAAGGCAAAGAACATTATGCTCACTCTTTTGATCCCTGGGCCAACTGCACCGAGCAATAACATCGACGTCTACTTAGCTCCGTTGATAGATGATCTACAGGATCTGTGGCGTGAAGGTATTATTGTTTATGACTCATTCATGAGAGAGAATTTCACACTTAGAGCAATTTTACTGTGAAGTATAACTGATTATCCAGCATTAGGGTCATTGGCAGGATGAAAAGTGAAAGGGAAACAGGCATGTAATGTGTGTGGGAAATATACACCCTTTAGATGGTTGAAATTCAGTCGTAAGCATGTCTATTTGGGCAATAGAAAGAGACTCAATCATGATAATCCTTACAGAAGAAGAAACAAATGGCTTGATAAACCGTAGAGATAGGAAGTGCAAGTAGTGTTCAAACCGGAGTTGAGATTTTTGAGATGCAAAAGGATTTCAGAAATGAGTTTGGTAAATTTATAGAAAAAAGGAAAAAGGAAAAGAAAAGCTATATGTGAAGATGAGGAGCTGTCAAATGATGAGCATGAAGAAGATAGTGATAATTGGAGGTGGAAGAAAAGGTCCATCCTCTTCAACTTACCTTACTGGAAGGTATTTACTATCTTTATAAATTTATATATAGTCACTTGTTTATATACATTTGTAGATAAGTCTTCATCTTTTTTTTAGTCGGATGATGCATTCGTATTTTATCGGTTTTTACTACGGTTTTCATTCGAGAATT
>OVAN01014813.1:0-11759 GCA_900406275.1 Anastatica hierochuntica
TATATATATATATATATATATATATATGCGTGCGTGTGTGTGTGAGAGAGAGAAAGTATATAGACGCGGCTTGGCGGAGAGTACAGCGGGACGTTTGTAACTTGAATTCTTGTTTGAGGAGGGTATGTGGGCAAGTCGACAAGTCGATCGGCTGATCCGTAAGCTTCAAGATCGATAAAGCATCGATTGGGTGGTGTGTATGAACATTTATCCTATGCTGAAGAAGCCTTTACGGAGGTGTGGGCGGTCACCGAAGTCGTTTCTATATTATATAGACTAAGACCCTTCTATGTTGATTGGATGAATTATGTGTCATGTTTGTTGCTTGTTCTAAGACTAGATTATGTGGTTAGAGTGCTTAAGTCGGGTCTGCGGACGTATGGTCCCCAAGAATTCTCCACTTCATTGAGTGAATTTATGTTGTTCATCCCCTATTTTTCCTTTTCTTTCAGGAGAGGTTGACGAGTAGTTGGATGAGCTGAACTAGTGCTGTTTTGGAATCAATATGATTTTTCATTTATTTTCCTTTTAAAAATATTTTTATTTATTTATTCGGACTAGATTTGTTTTAGTTATTTAATGTATTAGATACTAGAACGTGGTTTATGATTAATAAAAATTGATCTTCAGACAATTGGAGTTACTTGAGTAATACGTTAAGATTAGTGATACGCCGAACGCTTTTAAGATGAATGTGATACGTAGGCATAATTATAACTCATTGGTATCATCGTTAATTAGGTTATGACATGTGTCAATTTATAATGTAAAATTTGTTGAATTTTTTTTAAAAAATCATTTAACTCTTAAAAATGGCAAAACAGTTAAATGGAAAATATTATTATTATTGTAAAATATTCTCTTTGATTTTTTTCTGATTATGTATTATGTATTTAGTTTTGTTCTATTTTCATGTTGTGTCAAAGATTAATATGATATTTTAAAATAATAAAAATACCATTGTAATTTACGGTTAATTTTTTTAAAAGTATAAAATATTTTTTATCAATAAAATCGGATTAGTTTTACGTTTTATAAAATTTAGAACCTATTTTAGACTTCTATAATTTATATAGGCAGTGTTTTTCTAAGATGTTTTTATCACACTAATTTTTTATTTTCTTTATCATGAAATATAAAATCTAATTTTAAATAATAAAACATATATCATAATAAATCTAAATGTAATGGTCTTTATTACATAAAATAATAATTTAGATTTTTAATTTTATAACTATATTTTAACATAATTTATCTAGTATTTAATATTTTTATTTTTAGTATCAATCAATGGAGGAAAAACACAAATCAATGAAAACTTTATAGAAATACAGCGAAGCGGTTAGGATTTGATTTTAGATCTGGAAGCAACTATTATTTGTAAGTTGATTTAAAACAGTATTCAAATGTTTTCTTTATGTTTAGGGTATTGGGTTAGTTAATGTTATTATCTACCAAAATTTTAATGCATTTGGTTTCTTTCTTAATACTTCTTTCTCTTCAATATATTCGCCGTTTTCAGAAATGACAAATATTATCGTTGACCATGTTCTATTACATTGTGCTTCGCATAGCGAATTTGGGAAAGGATTCTCCTAGTTGCTTCCTTCTCTCCATCTCCTACTTTAGAGACTTCATTGTCGTCTACAAAGTTGAGTGAGGTTGATGTTTATCTTTGAATTTTCTGACAATTATGGAAGTCTTATAACTGTTTAGTTTTCAAAATAGAGACCATCTCTAAAGAGGATCTAATTCGTAATGCACTCGTGAATGCTTGTGAATGGCAAATTGTCTGTCGTCTCCAGGATAAAGTTCGCAACCATTCTCCTTCCTCGGTGAATAGTTTTCATGTTCCGGCCATTGATTTGCGTACTACCACAGCGTGCTTGATAGATGCTTTATGGGACTCTTCTACCAAGAGGTGTGGTATGGACTGGTTTTATCGATCTTGTGAGGATATGTTGATTGTCGAACATGTTATTTCTGCGGAGGGGTGTTAACTCCTCTCGTGGTTGAAGTCTTGGCTCTTTGGAATGTGGTACGCCAAATTCTCTTGTTGGGGATAGATGAGATGCTCATGCTCTCGGACTCCCAAGTGTTGATCAATTTGATCAATCGAGATGAAGACCATCTTGACATCTATGGCATTTTAGTGGGTATTAAAAACTTAATTCCTAGTTTTTCTTTGATTTTTTCTCCGATTCTAAGAACAACTAATTATGTGGTTAATTTCCTTACAAAACGAGCTATTTCTACTCAGGATCATTCATTCTGTGAAGCTTAATAAAATTATTTTTTGTGATAAAAAAGTATTTTTTAAAATTTCAAAATAATTTCTAATCACAATTAACCTAATTTAACCCTAACCAAAAATAATAAAACAAAATTTTAGAATTGTATGTTTTGTATGGCATAATACTAATAGTGTGCTCAAAGCATCTTTGAAATCTTTTCTACAGTGTTAAATGTCAAAGGAACATCTCTAAAAGTCTCGTTGAAGATTATTTAACAGAATCAGTGAAGTTAACAACTCATTATTAAACACTTGATTATGAATTCTTTTTCTTCTTCTTCAAAATATACAGTTGTAATGCTCAAACAACTTTTAAAGGGCAGCAGTTAATTCAAATATTAATTATATATCATTCATAGTGTTACCTTTTTTTTTTGTCACAATCACATAATGTGACTTATAAACTAATTTTGGAGACTAACTCTTTTTGTCAAAAAATTATCGTAAAGTTTGTGTATTAATTGTTGAGAATTGAGATCTTTGTTCACATGCATTCTCCTAGTTTTATCCTTGTTTTATATGAATTCTCATGATTAAACATATGAATCTGAATTTCTGAATGCATTATTAAAGATTGATTAATTTACAGAAATACACTTAAAAGGAAAATAAATTTTACATTTACACATGTCTTTTAATGGTTCTCAAATATACACCTCCTATTTGCACAAATAGGATTTAGGGTTTAAGATTTAGTGATTAGGGTTTAGGGTTTAGCTATTAGGGTTTAAAGTTTAGGAATTATGGTTTAGGGTTTAGGGTTTAACGTTTAGGGTTTCTTTTAGTCTAGGGGTATAATGGTCTTTTTCATTAAAAAAGGAGGTGTAAAAATAAAATTTTTTCAAGCAGGGGTATTTTTGAAAAACAGACAATACAAAGGTGTATTTTTGTAAGTCTCCCTTAAAGATTTTTGTTGTGAGATATATTTTTATAGATTGAATGGTTACTTCATGCTTCAGTGTATTCAGTCGTTAATTAATGATAGAAACTAGAAAAAGATAAAAAAAAATTGATCACCTTGACTAGGGGTGGACAAAAGAATGGGGAACTGAATAACCGAATCGAATCAAACCGATAAATATTAAATATCTGATCGAATTTTAATCTCTTAGAACAGAAGAACCAAAACCGATTGGATAGAACATAAAATGATAAATCCATAAATATATTTTATATTTATATCCAACATAACTAAAGTATCCAAAATAGCAATAATATTTTACAATTTAATTATTTCATCAAAATTAAACCACTTTTTACCCAATTAACTAAGTTTTATTAATATTTAATCAATTTTATTTTTATTTTTAGAAAATTTCGATAAATATTTAACCGAACAGAATTGAAATATAGTTCGGTTCCATAATGGTTTCTAAATTTAGAAACCGAACTGGAATCAGTAGAAACATAACCATAACCGAACCAAAATTTTAAATTATTCGAATGGTTTCTAAACTTAGCTATTAAAAAAAAAAGTATCGAAAAACGAACCGGAATCGAATCGAAGATCCGAATTGCCCAACCATCGACTACCTATTCCGTCTCAATGGCAGCAAAATCTTTTATATTCTTATATAACAATTTATATAAGTTCTTTTACCAACCGCGTGGGAAGATTACAACAATGCAAGTGATGGAGATGGTGTAACCTAAAGACAAAATAACTTTTAACTAAAGAAAATGTAAAAGCACCAGCTGCTTTTTCCTAAAATTTTGTACTAAAGTAACACAAAAACACACGTTAATCAAAATTATTAGCATATTTTATAATCTTTCACTTTCATAATCAGTGAACAAATACGCGCTTACTAAACTTGTCCTAGCTCTATTAACTCTATATATATTTACAATGATCATAAGTTCTTTAACAATCAGTGGAAAATAACTAATTAAAACTCTCTCTTATCATTGTAATTTTGCATTACATACTTAAATGGCTATAACAAATCTATCTACTACTTGTGGTGGTTTGTTCATTATCATCTTTATAGTTTCTTCATTGTTTGAGACATCATTTGCTCAGTTAAACGCAACGTTTTACTCCGGGACATGTCCTAACGCCTCAACCATCGTTCGCAACACTATTCAGCAAGCTCTTCAGTCCGATTCGCGAATCGGAGCAAGCCTAATCCGTCTTCATTTTCACGATTGTTTCGTTAATGTATGATCATATTTCTTTAAACATATATAACAAAGTCTTATTATGATATGTTTTTCTCCTAAACCGCTAGCTACATTCTTTTAAAGGGCTGTGACGCGTCGATCTTGCTTGACAATAGTGGAAGCATCCAGAGCGAGAAGAACGCTGCCCCGAATGCGAATTCCGCTAGAGGATTCAACATTGTCGATAACATCAAAACCGCTCTAGAGAACGCTTGCCCCGGTGTTGTCTCTTGCTCTGACATATTAGCTCTTGCCTCAGAGGCCTCTGTTTCTTTGGTAATAACAATCTTTCTTGATAAAAACATATGTTCAATGTTCTCATCCATCTATATATATAACAACTATACATGTTTTCGATAATTCGGATCATATCTTCAGGCAGGAGGGCCTTCATGGACTGTACTATTAGGAAGAAGAGATAGTCTCACCGCAAATCAAGCCGGTGCAAATTCATCTATTCCCTCTCCCGTCGAAGGACTTAGCAACATTACATCGAAATTTTCGGCTGTCGGGCTAAATACAAACGATCTAGTAGCTTTATCCGGTAAACATCCTCTACAATGTTTAGATTACTTTCTGCTCAAGTAAAACAGAAACCCTAACCCTATATTTTTTGTTTGGCTGCATCTACGCATAGGTGCACATACGTTCGGACGTGCTCGGTGCGGAGTGTTCAGCAGCAGACTATTCAACTTTAGCGGGTCAGGAAATGCCGACCCGACTCTGAACAGAACGCTTCTGAGCAGTCTTCAACAGATATGTCCTCAAAATGGCAATGGATCAGGGATAACTAATCTTGATCTAAGCACACCTGATGCTTTTGATAACAATTACTTTGCTAATCTTCAGAGAAACAATGGGCTTCTTCAGTCAGATCAAGAACTATTCTCTACCAATGGTTCAGCGACTGCCGCGATTGTTACTTCTTTTGCAAGTAACCAGACTCTGTTCTTTCAAGCCTTTGCTCAGTCAATGATCAACATGGGGAATATTAGTCCCTTGACAGGGAGTAATGGAGAGATTAGGTTAGATTGTAAAAAGGTTAATGGAAGTTGATTTTCTTTAAAGTTTTTTTTAAAATTTTTTCTTTTACTATTTGCAAGCTAAATAAACATTGTTTTGTGGGTTGATTTTCTTAAGAAAATGATTCTAAGAATTTGAAATATTATTTTTTTCCCCGTAAATCTTTCTAAAATCAATGATAATTGATTGCGATGTCAAATTTAAAAATTATGCAAATTACCAATATGTGATGTCAAGATTTAGATGTTTAACTAATTGTTGACTTTTTAGATGACATTTTTTTTGGGGGGGGGGGGGCTAAATGTTGAATTAGATTACAATTTAGGACTGGATATATTATCTGGATCCAAAGAACCGAACCGAAAAAATAGAAAATTTCGGAATCGGAATCAAACCGAATTCTTAAAAATATTTGAACGGTTACCAATATTTGAGGACCGAAAGAATCTAAGCCGAACCAAATCGAAGTATTTCGAATACCTGAAATAACAAAAATATTTCGACCAAATAACTAAATATAACTGAAATATAAAAAATATACCTAATAAAAGCTATTTGAACATACCCGAATATATCCGAATATACCTGAAAAGCCCAAAAGCATTATAAAAGAAATCAAAAAGTTTCCAAAAATACATGAAAACACCTGAAAGTACCTGAAAATATGTAACTCCGAAACGAAACAGAAAAATGTTCGGTTTTTGTTTGGTTCTGATTTCAAATAACTAAAACCGATCCGAACCTATTGGAAGAACTGAACTAATCAGCCCTATTACAATTCTTATGGACTTTTTTAATCATTTGATTTTTGTAGATGGGAGAATGCAGAAATAACCTGTTATTTTAGTTAAAAAGATCAACTTTAGCTTTGTGGGCTCCAATATATAATTTTATCATTGACAAATTATTTACGAATTACCAATCAATATCGACAACAACCTAAGAAACGGCCGACATGCTTATCGAATTATCATTACAGTCCTTGTGACCGAAAAATCAAAACTTACATTTGAAATTTAGAGACAAAAAAATAATAAATTCACTTGGCTGATTTTGCGGTCAAGATAAAAGCAGTCACGTTCCACGCCAAAATGTTATTTACTAATGTAGTTCTCCTTTTTCCTCTAGCTTATTATGATGTTGTAAATATTTTTGTTTTTTTGGTTAAAAAATATTGGGAAAATTGCCAAAATGAAAAAAAATGATATGTTTGTCTTTATGAGATAAATCTATATTTGTGTCATTTTTATTTTCTTTTTTATTAATCAAAATCAATGATAAATTAATTTTACAAGCCAAAAAATTGTAAAAAGTATGAGAGATTGAAGAAATGCTCATATCAACATACTTGTATTTTTGTTTTAAGTTTAAAAAAAAATCTCGCTAATATTATATCTACGGGATGTATTGGATTGTGTATTTGACGAGATTTGATTTTTAATGAATTTTTAGAAGATTTTGATGAATTAAAGAAGTTGTTGTGATTTTTGTAGAATTTCTCTGCAATTCTATTTAAAACCATGTGATTTGATCATTTTGTATTTTTAACAAGGAAATTCTACTGTTTAAATCACTTAAAATACATTACTTTAACAATAAATTTTATAAGACTTTTTAAAATTCTTGTTTCAATAACATGAGATTTCAGATTTTAACACAAGTCACTCAAAATCATTGTTTGAGTACACCCATTACATATTTTAAAACGAGCTACAAATTTTCGGAATAAATCGTTCACTCTTATACTGTTATTCTAATATTTTTAGAATAAGTAATCTACAAATACTCAAATGTCTACTTATAGTATCATTAACTTTCGGACATCTTCTCTTATTTCTATGCAAACTGGAAACTCTCTTCTACAGATAATCACGATCATATCTTCGAAAATATGGAAAATGCATTTAATAAACATTCTGGATATATTTGTGCATATCTTTTTTATTTCTATATTTAATCAACTATGAATTTTCTTAGTCAATTAAGGTTAGGGAAAAATATATTCAATATATGAAAATATTCAAAAAAAGTTTTAATTTTTTTTTTTTTGATAACTAAAAAAGTTTTAATTTTTAAATAGTAATTAAATATATATTAGTTATTTTTAAATATAATTGAAGTCACGTTTTAAATTTATTGATTTTCTAAATATATATTAATTATTTTTATTTAAATAGTAATGAATATATATTAATTATTTTAAATATAATTGAAAATCGCGTTTTTAATTTATTACGTATATATTAATTTTTTTTAATAGTAAAGATTTGATTTTTAACTAGAATCGAGATGTTTTAATTTTTAAATAGTAATAAAATACATACTAATTATTTTTAAATAGAATTGAAAATCATGTTTTTCATTTATTGATTTTCTAAATATATATTATATGGAAAGTCTAATTCAGGTGTAATAGAATTTTTATTAAAATTTATACTAATGAGACAATTTAGCATTTGTTTTATCTCAAATATCTTGTTTTTTGTTCTATTTGTCCAATTTTTTCAAAAATATTTTGGTGGCACTTTATTATTTTGACTGTAGAATATAATAGTAATAAACATATATAGATTATTTATTTATTGCAAATACATTTTATTTCATAAATAAAAATAGAAAAATTGAAACAAATTCAATGCAATACCATATTACTGCTAAAAAATTAAAAGAGAAATTGGATCCTAAACAAGAAAAATTCTTCATAATTAAGTAACTAACATCCCAATTTTTTTACCTTTTTGGCCTCTCTTTTTGGGTTCATGGAGAAAAGTAAAATGGTACCCCTCAATATTCTATTAGTTTTTTTTTGCAAAAAAAGCTAATTAATATTTTGGTTTTTTGGTCAGAGTTGAAATTTACTCTTTCTAAAATGTAGTATCATTTTCTAATCAGATGTATACTATAATAATAATAATCTATATTATAAAAGATGAAGGGAATCTCTCATATAGTGACACATCATCATTTGAGAGTAAACAAAAATCTAACATGTGTCTGGTCACTAAATATAAAAATTAGTCAATGCTCCTTTTGTTCTAAAAGTCATTCAAACATATTAAACAAAACTGAATGAAATTTAAATTTAATTTTGATACAAAATAGTATTGAATAATATTAAGTTTGAAATTACTATTTTACATTTCTTTTCTCGCTTGATTTTTTATCAACCTTGACAATAAAAATTAAAAAGGCCTGGTAACCTAAGCCGGAACATTGAAATTTACACAGATAAAGGTAGATGATTGCATCCTTGCACTCGGTGCCAGATTGTCAGCCTTGCGATTCAGAGAATGATGTAAATACATGAAAGAGAAACTTAGAAAAAAAGACCTTAGGTATTGGACCTCCTTTAATTGTGTGGAAAACGCAAACCAGACATCATGTTCTTGAACCATCTTAAGGAGCTCCAAAGAATATGTCTAAAAGGTTACTTTGATTTCCTGTATGAGGAGAAAATGTTTCATTGTCCATGCTAAAGCCTCTAGTTCTGCATGATGTAGAGATAGACTTCGGCGCTGGCCCCTAGCTCCCAGCAGTTCCCCTCTCGACGAGTCTGTGAGAAAAAACGAGCCTATGACTGAGAAGGAGTCGTCACCCTTCCAGGATCCATCAATTTGGCAGAATAAGCCCTCCACCTGAAGCAACGTACGTATAGATGGTCCCGTAGATACTTGTTCCTTTGCATGAGCCTCACGCCAAGCTTGTGCCTCACTCCGTGCTATTTTGAGTATAACATGCGGTTTCCTGTCTATCCCGTTATACACTTTTGCATTCCGGCCTTCCAAATAAACCACAAGATCCAGGGGAATATTCCTAGTCTAATATCATATATATCCACCTTTGGAACCCGCCAAAATAGGAAATCCATATTCAACCAAACAGACTGACATGGAAAGTCCACTCATCGATGGAATACCAGAAAGAACCCAAGCCTGCACCACCAAGGGACATTCAAAGAGAGTGTGATTAATCGTCTCATTATTAGCACCGCATCTTAGGCATAAAGTATCAACTTTTATGCCACGCGATCTTAACCCCAAATTCACCACTAAACTACCAAAAATTATTTGCAAAAGGAAGTGCTTGATTTTCGATGGTGCCCTAGTTTGCGAGGCCTGAACTAACAATGGTTTAAAATCTGGACCAATTGATTGGGTCTCTTGAACCGAAATCCGCATTTCTGAGTTACATAGTATCCTGATTTCACCGAATGTATACCATTTTTTGTGAAAGCCCAACTAAGTATGTCAGGAGAATCAATCCTACTAATTGGGATACTCTTAATTAATGGAATGCCTTGAGGATCAATCCTTTCTCGCTTGATTTAGTCATCATTTTTGAATTAGCAATGATTCGTCAATCTTAGTGCAAACAAAAAAAAAACAAGTAAGTTTCAAACAAAAAAAGATTACATCAGACCATTGAAAAAATTAGAATTAAAAATTCATAACATTCAAAATGTTATCGAAAAGATAACAAATTTATTATGTATAAAAGGAACTAGGCGATAGAAAAATAGAAAAAATCAAATGAAATAGACGATGAAATAAATGAAAGACATTGAAACAAAGTTTATTGTGGCAAATTAACAAAAATTAATATTATTGTAATATTGAAATTTGGATAATGAAAAGATATCAGAAAGAAATATATATTTAAAAAATAATGTATAGAAATTTTAATCACATGAAAATATTAATAGTCGAATAATTAATCTAAATAAAACAAAATTTGCGCATTGCGCGGCGAGTGAACTAATAGTCTTTGTATAGTCATAAATGTGAATATACTATATATAACTAATATTTTTGAAATTTACCTATATATATATATATATATTAGTAATAGTAAAAGAAATCCAAGTTTAAGTATGAGAACTTTATATTTCTTGTTTGAAACTTAAATCATTTTAACTGAATTACAGTTGCTGATAAAAAATGATTTTAGAAAATTCCTCTAGAAAACTAGTAATCTCGAAGAAATCTCTTTTACTAGTCTATGTATTTTCTCGTGACGTTTGTAAATTATAATTTACAATAGTCTCATGAAATACTCAATCGGTTTCGCAACGATAAATTTTTGAATTTTTTTAATACATTAAAAATATACATATAACAATAAATATCTTACTTTTTGTGTAAAACAATTTTTAGAACTAGTAACCGACACTTTGCCAAAAAAAAAAAAAAACAGTAACCGACACTAATTTTAATAAAAAAATTTTGAATTTAACAATTTATTATCAATAAATATTCAAAGATGCATAAAAACTTAAAATTTATCTTTTTCAAATAATTTATTTAAAACATCTATTTTTGAGAAATCAATACTATATAAGTAGAAGACGTCTCTCCTGGTGTTGACACGTCAGTATTTTTATGCTTTAAAATAATGCCACTTCATAAAAAAACAATAACTAAGAGTCAATCAAAACAAGAGATTAATACGCGCAAACTATTAGTATTCCCATCTCTTTCTCAGTTATATTTTTTAACCCTAATTTTCAATCGGTATCTTCAGGAGCTAGAGAAAGAGACAAACATGGAGAACTCGGTGTCCCAAACACACATGAGAATCAATCCATTGATTTGTCATCGGTTTGACTCGAGATCGTTGCTCAAGTCAAAGATTTGAAAGTTGCTTGGGACGTGGAGGCTGGCAAATGGGTCATCTTTGTCGTCGGAAATCAACGATCGGAAGTGGCGAGTCAGTGACTTCTATGAGCCGTTGATGGGTGACTACTAATAACACTCGATGAAACATCACGGATCCGTATGGCTCATAGCCTAAATATCAATTATCAATCCCATAGTCGCTTGGAAATCAGCCGCACTCACATCGCTAAAGCCTCCAATATCGTTCGGTTTTATCTTCAAGCAATGGAGCAGCAAGCCCGACGTCGTGATGGTACGCATATCTCTTGGAATTCAATGTTTAGGTGATAACTTTATTGGTCCTTTTACATTCATAGCAAAAAACGTTAGATTTGTCCTTTTTTTGTTTTTAACCATCTTAGTTATTGCATTGTTCCAAAAAGATTTGATGTAGTTGAGAAATCAGAAGAATGAGGTAAAATTTTCTATGACGCTTATGACCCTAAGTGTGTCAAAAGGTATTAGTTGGATTTGAAAGAAACGTATACTCTGTTTTCTTAACCTAGAAAACCATATTTTCATAGATTCGTTATGTGTTTTGATAACTCTTCAACTCATCACTTAATAAAAGATGGATGATATTATCGTATTTTCTCGTTTTAAGAGTAGACTTTAGAAGCATTTTC
>OVAN01014814.1:0-11759 GCA_900406275.1 Anastatica hierochuntica
CGGTAGGAAATAATAACGTTTACATTTCCGTCGGAAATCGGTAGGAAATTTTCTACCGATTTCTGACTGGTGTTCAACCGTTGCTTAACGGTAATATAACGGTTTGATTTTCCGTCGGAAATTGGTAGGAAATAATAACGTTTACATATCCGTCGCAAATCGGTAGGAACTTTCCGACCGATTTCCGACCGACTGTCAACCACTGCATAACGTTTATATAACGGTTTGATTTTCCGTCGAAAATCGGTAGGAAAATATAATTTTTTAATATCCGTCGGAAATCGGTAGGAAATTTCCTACGGATTTCCGACCACGTTAATTAGGTCGGAAATTTCCGACGGAAATGTCTTCCTCACAAAGCGGTCGCTTTTCCGTCGAAAATTTCCGACGATATATTGTCCGTCGGAAATTCTGTAGGAAATGCCGGACTTTTCTTGTAGTGCATGGATTTTTAAAATTGGCTTGTTAGCCTTGGCGGGTCTAGGGTTGTACCTTATTTCCCCCGAAAAAGAAAGTCGCAAGCATCATTTATGCTTGCGGCTCTCTCTGTTTGGATTGCCCGATTATCCTTGGTTATTACTAACCTAGGTTTTTGTCGTCAACCCAGTCCACAACATTTAGGTTCGGTCTAGTTATTTCCAGAGGCATTTAATTTATAACGCTTTTTCTTTAAAAAGAATCGCTTAGGTAATAAATCGCTCTTTCACTGAAGATCAATTTTTATTCTAGACTTGTCCTTGCATCATGAACTGTCAAATATGGAAAAACCAAAATCATTACTAAAATCAAAATCCCTCTAGCTAAGGCCCCATAGTTTGTTGGGTGCCATTGTCTAGGGTTTTTTTACCTCGAACAATCCTCGTGCTCTCGTTAGGCTCGAGAGAGATTTCCCCGGTTGTGGCTATTGAGCAGGGCTTTAGAGCGATGGCTTTGAGGTTCCTATGGTAGCATGAGCGAGCTCGTTCCTGATCTCCTCTGATTTCTCCAACTCCCCAAGGCGTTGGGAACTTCAAAGATTGGTGTAGTGTAGATGGAACGACCTTCATATCATGTATCCAGGGCCTCCCCATTATTGCGTTGTATGTCGAAGGACAATCCATAATGAGGAACTTGGTCCTTTGGTTGATACCACCAGCATATACAGGCAGAGTTACCTCTCCGATGGTTTGCTTCACTTCACCTTTGAATCCGATTAGAGAAGTGGACTTTCTGGTGATCTCTTCTTCGTCTAGTCACAAGCCTTCGAAGGCATTGGTGAAGATTATATTAGTTGAGCTGCCTTTGTCGATGAGGATACGCCTCATGAGGCAGTTCACAACCTTTAACGATATCACCAGGACATCATGGTGGAGAGTTATCACTTCTTCTTCGGTGTCGGTGGGGAAGCTTATTATGCTGTCTTTGCCTCTGATCCTCCGGTGACGAAGTTGATGACATGATCTTTCCTTGAGTCAGGTTTTAGCCCCATGGGGATGTCATTCTTAGTTTGTTCGTAAATGAGCGCCTTTGCTTTATCCGAGAGAAACTCTCGTAGGTATCCCTTCCTGAGCAATTCATTCACTTCGAATATTAGCTGGAAGCAATCCTTCGTTAAGTGACCATGGTTGCTGTGAAAATCACACCATTTGGATGTTCTTGTGTTGAGGGGCCCGCATTTCCGCTGGCCACTTGACTTTTCTTGACAAGTGTCCCAACTGGATCATTATTTCAGCTGGAGATATCATCATGTTGGACATGTCGGGTCAGGTCATGGGCACATACTTCTCGTGCTCTGCTTTCTCTAAGAGCTTCAGCCATCCGTTGGAGCCACCATTCGTGGAGTTTTCGGAGCCAGGTTTAGTGTTAGGTTTATCTTCCCTGGTGGTCTTTGATTGACCAAGCGCCTTGGGATTGTTTTTGTTTTCCTGTTGGGCCTGATAAGTTAGGTCTTCCTCCCATTTAATTTGGGCCCAAGCTTTGGAGAATACATCCTCCATAGTGTAGCAGAGATATTTGGCGAGGTCCTTGTATAGGTCACCGTTGACCAGCAATCCTTGTCTGAAGGCTGAGATAGCCATGGAGGTGACGCGGTTAGGAACTAACACTTTCTCTTTGTTAACTTGGTGGAGATACTCCTTCAGGCTCTCGTCTGGGCGTTGCTTGATTCGATAGAGATCGTCATAGGTGTTTCTTAGATTCACCTGCTAGCGAACTACTCGATGAAGCGATCTGTTAACATAATGAAGGAGTCAATGGTATTGTTGGCCAGATTAAAGTACCACATTAGTGTTTGGCCTATGAGGGTTACTCTAAATCCTTTTCACATACAAACTTCCAAATACTCATAGCTAATAGGGGCAGTGAGAATGTGTTGGCGATACTACGAGATGTGCGAATCTGGATCAGCGATCCCATCGTATAATGTCATGACCGGCCAGGTGAACCTCTTAGGGACTTCACTAAGGGCGATAACATCGACGAAGGGCGTATCCGCGTGGGAGCTGGGAGCGCTCTTGATAATCGGTGGAGCTACTCTTGGCATACGCTTCATCATATTCTCCATGGTTTCTAGCCTTTCCGCCAGCATGGCTTCTAAACCAGGGGCTTCGTTAGCGTTTTCCTCGTGGGATTTGATATGGCCGTTATGATGGTGAGAGCCAGGGGTTTGGTTTAGCCTTGAGCTTGGAGTTTGATGCGTTCGAGCCTCCTTAGCGACTTTCGTCAGTGTTTTGTCTAGTGGTTGCATCGATGGGACTCTCTTTTTGAACCTAGTACGCCTTCCGTCGTCTTCATCGTCAATGTTGGGTGTATGAGCATCTTTCTCTTCCGCCAAAGCTTTGAGAGTCGCGTTCTCGTCTTCCAGCTCCTTCAGTCGAGCTTCGTTCTGTCTCAGCTTTGCCGCGATCAGCTCGTACTCTTGAAGCTTTGTCGCAATCGTCGCGTCGTCAGCTGTTTCGGGTGCTACCTCCTCGAGTTGAGTCGCAACTACTTCCTCGGACGTGGATTCGAGGTTTTTCTATTCTCCGGCTCGTAGCAGCTGCTTAATTTGCTCATCTTCGTTCTTTTTTTCTTGTTGAAATCTCCCCCTCCTTCTAGTGCCAAACTGTTGAGGGGTTTTTTGGTGATCCTCGATGGAGAAGTGCAAGAACAAAGAGTGTTTGGGATGAATCAAAGATATGTAAAACGATTCTTATTGATTATTGTTCAAAGAGATCAACTACAATGTATGTGTTTGTGTATGAAGTCTCAGATCCTTGAACTAGGGTTCTTCCCCTTGTATTTATAGTTTTCGAATAAGAGTATTTCCATATTTCCTTATGGATAACTTCTCTTTTCGAGTCTATGTATACAATAAGGAATATTTCCATAATTCATTAAGGTATTTATCATTATCTCTTAAGATTTAAATCGTATAAAGGGGATATTCGCTCTACCTCGGCTATGACCTTGGCTTGACGGTGTGTCCTCGACTATGGGATTGATTTACACATTCAACTACGGAGTTTGTTTATGTCTCCTTGGTCTAGCTATGACCAGACACTAAGAGAATAAAATTACCCACAACAACATTCATTGCACAAAGTCTGCAATGTATTTTTCTCAAAAATAGGTAGTGCAAAAAATAACTCTACCATAACTTTGTTAAAAAGTCTACCATAAAATTAAATATGTAGCTCAAAACTAAATTTTCGGTTATAAAAAATATTTGTGGTCTCATGACTAATACAAGTCCGTGGATAAAAAATAAATCTGAAACCGTAGATTTGTTAAAATTCCAAAAATGAAGAGCCATTTTTGGGAAAAAATCAGTTTTTTCCTAAAATATGAAATTTTTTTTTGGCGCCTAAAAAATAAGTGGCAGATCGGTAAATAAGTTTTTGTTGTCAAATGATTATAAGGTCACTTTGGGTATGATAGTTACCAAAATAACTCTAAAATCTTTCAAGCTAATCTAGTATTTATTGGTTTTTCCGAAAATATTACAATTATCCACCCAAAAATAAACACATGATATTTCTTAACTCATTAGGATAAACTCACTCGCGAACTTTTTCGGTCTCCTTCCTTAGTTTTATATGATCTATTTCTTGGCTCTCGTTTATCTTGAGCAAACACTTTTTATCTCTTACCATATCATTGGATGTTATACATCATCGCAGTTAGTCTCAGACACTCCCGCTCAAAAAGATAACAGGCTTTGTTGTAATCATTGGCCATGGTATGGGTATTCATTCGCACTGAAATCGATAGACATAATGCCAAACTATTTTTTTGTAGTTTCATTATCTTCTTATTTTTAATTTCATTGAAGCTTTCCATCTTAATAATACAATATATCATCTATGAATTAATAATCGATAAGTTCATATCTCGATAAATTATGTTTATGCAATTTGTTTGGTCGAAACATTAGTTTTTAAACATATTTTTGATCATTCTCTCATCTTATTTAGATTTTTCTAGGTTGATTTTGTCTCGTTTCGTTTAGATACATCTTTAGGGATCATTAGGATGTATATATGCGTAAATCCCTCTTCTTTCTATCCATTTTTAGGTATTTGGATCACAAACGATATAGTGGAATGAAAGGAAACTCATTTCGAGTGACGAGTTGGAGACATGTGAAGAAACCAGGGAGTGGACGACGCCACCGGTTGGTGTCGTCTGATTAAGCGACATGAAGAAGTAGGCATCTCAGCGGTCACATCCAGTGATATGCACCACACCCTCTTGGACCGCCAAACTCCTGGAATAAATGATGAAGCTCCCCATCGGTCCATTTCCAGCGGATCGTGCCAACAACTGAAGCCCACAAGATATTTGGAGCCACGCAGCAGACAACACCCATCAGTCCACTCTGATGCACATACCGCTGGCCCCCTATTTTACCCAAGAAAAAACCATGACCCAATCCAATTTGTTTGGGATCGACCTGATCCGGACCACTATACTATATAAGAATTTCTAAACATAAGTTATATTTGTTCTTGGCCTCTTTTAGCTAAGAAACATTTTGAAGGTTCTTACTCTTTTGAATCCTTGGTAATCTTTAAAAAGCTTGAATCTTTCTTATCTAATCTTTCTTTCTAATCATGGTTATGCATGTTTCTTGTATTTTTATATGTTATTTGATTTTGATTAGTGGGTAGTCTTTTAGTGTGGATTATGAGTTAGGTAGATTAAGAAGGTTTCGATGCTAATCACTGATGCTTGAAGTTAGAATCTTATAGATTTACATGTTTAGATGATATTTAATGCTAAATTAGACTTGATCTCTCAAAACTTAGATCTTTAGTATTTTGTGTGCGGAAGGTGTTTGAAATTTTCCTAAGAGGACTCTAAATGTGTTTTTTAGTCTTAGCCTATGAGAATAGTTGATTTAAGTGTTTAATAAAGTTTTTAACTTGTGATTAATGATTAGTGAGTCCTAAATTACTATCTGGAGATTAATTTAATCTAGGTTTTTTTAAATGGATTAGTTTTATGGGAATGAACTAGTTGATATTTTGCTTTGTCTTTGAATAGTACTTAAATTGTTTATTCTAGCATCTTGATTAGTGTTTGACATTTTCAAATCAATTGCCTAATCGGTTATCCGCATGTTCTTATCGTTGAACCTTTATCAAGTTTTCTTAATCGTTTTGTTTGTTCTTGTCTCTTGTTTGTTTTGCTTTATTGCTTAAGTTGAATTAGTTTGAGTATCAAACTTTTTTTTTTAGTTGACTTAGCTTAATTATAAAAATTTCATATGATTAGATGTGTTAGAAGTGTTCCTTGCGGATCGACCCTTCACTATATTACAAAAGATTATCATGCTTTTGATATTAACTTGAGTTTAATCTCGAAAGAGAATAAATCTTTTATCAATAAACCAATAATTTTCTTCAATCTCAAACCGGTTAATTGATCCAAATCATCTCTATAAGTTAATAACACTTTAAATCAATAAATAAAGATATTCATCCCAATAATATTAATTTATAGATGTTTTATTGGACGATATTTAGGACTCTCCTCGGCGAAACTCAGTGACGAGTCTTTTAATCCTTCCTCAAGTATGAATATGACGCACAATGTTTCCGGTGACCTTCCCTATCAGTCCACCGGAAGAGAGTAAGTAAGGGCCATGGTCATTTGAGAGATCGATTGATGGATTGAAATCAGAATAAACCATTATTAACCTGTTAATTTTATTTTATTTTTCGACGGATAACAATTTCTTTAATTAACAGCGTTTACAGAATCTGTCAGTAACAAATCTTGTAGCTAGCCCGGAGGCAAGAAACGATTTGAATAGAAATTACATCCAGTTAAAGTATATTTGGATAAAACATGCGCCGGTTGATTAGCTTCCCAAAATATATGAGTGTAGTGGGCCCTATAGAAGCCTGTTTGAAACAACTTTATATCCTTGCAGAGGAGCTCAATTGCTACCGCCTTTGTTTTTCCATGTAGATGATCAACCAAACTTTGATAGTCGCCTTCGAATATTATACTCATGAAACCCATATAGTATGAAGAATACATGGCCATCAGAAGAGTCATTGCTTCTGCCTCCAATGATGATGAAGCAAATCCTACCTTTGCTGATCCCCAGAAAAGTGCCTTACTAGTTGAGTCTCTAATGATCCAACCAACACTGACTTGCTTGGAAGTTAAGTTATAACTTGCATCATAGTTACACTTAACCCAATCGTGATCGAGACTTTGCCAGGTAGCTTTCCGGCGATGGCCGGCTATTATCGGAGTTTGGGACATACAAACTTGTTCTTGTAGTGCAACCCATTCTCTGACATATGCTCGTGCAATTGAGATATCAACAGAGATTTGATGTTTTTTCTTTTGAAATAAAAGCGCGTTGCGAGACATCCAGATTCTCCATAGGACCCAAAATGGGAGGAGCTTCAATTCTGGAGCTAAACTATGCATGTTTTGTAACTCAAACAATCGCTTCAGATTGACCTCAACATTTAAGGATGATAGTTGTCTTGAAATCACCGGAATATCAGTAAGTCGCCAGGTTGCTTGCGATAAAGGGCACAAGAAAAAGTGTGGTTAATTGACTCCACTGAAGCACATCATCTTTGACATATTGTGTCCAGGTGTATTCCTGTGGTGGCTAATCTACTAGCTGTTGGTAAGCTACGAACTATGATCCGCCATAGGAAATGTTTGAGTTTTGGGGTAATGGGTAAATTCCATAAGTCCCTCTTAAGTGTTATGTCACCACGAGGGGGTGCCACATAGTCTGAAGAGAAGAAAACCCCATCCATAGCTGCATGATATCCTGACTTAACCGTATATTCCCCAGAACTGGTATGCGACCAAATGAGACGGTCAGGTTGTGATTGTTTTGAAAGATAAATAGTCTGCATTAGCTGGACTTCATCGTTAGTGAGTATAGTTTGAGCAGCCGACTCACACCATTTTTGCTGATGTTTAGATTCAACTATTAGATTCGCTAATGTTGTATGGGGCATCGGTTGTGTATTTGCTATTTTCCTTGGAGGTATGACCGGTAGCCAGTGATCCTTTCTTAAATCAATTGTCTTTCCTGTGAATTTTAAAGAAGAAGAAGGAACAGAGAGGGTAACTGAATATTGTATTATTAGTTTCAATGATAAAGATGAAGGAAATACATCTCTCTCTTATAGAGTTTTCTACAGAACAATCTAGAATCTTGGTCATCCTTATCCTTATTCACTACAGCTGTCTTGGATTTCAAGGGGAGCAAAACGGTTTTGCAAGCTCAGATCTTCTCTCTGCTTCAACGTCTCTTTGGAGGAGGAGCTTGAAGGTACAGTCTTGTTTGTTATCTCCTTTTTTGTCTTCTTGTTGATTGAGCTTGAAATGTGTTGGGCCTTCGGGGGTTCATTATCCACAAAGAGCTGAGCTTGCAAAACCGTTTTGCTCCCCTTGAAATCCAAGACAGTTGTAGTGAATTGTTCTGTAGAAAACTCTATAAGAGAGAGATGTATTTCCTTCATCTTTATCACTGAAACTAATAATACAATATTCAGTTACCCTCTCTGTTCCTTCTTCTTCTTTAAAATTCACATGGTATCAGAGCTTTCTATACCTTCACAGGTGCTGTAACGGCGGAAAGTATCGGATCCTACCCTTTTCCCTCTTCAATTCATGTTGCTAGCTCAATCACAATAAAACTAAACGACAACAACTATCTACTATGGAAAACCCAAATGGAATCCCTTCTTAGATCTCAGAAACTTCTTGGCTTTGTCACTGGCCAAACCGTGAGACCACCAGCGACAATAGTCTCCAACGCTGCCGGCCGAACCATTGAAACACCCAACCCAGATCTAGAAAACTGGGTTGTACCGATGAGCTAATCAAGTCCTGGATTTTCGGTACACTCACAGAGGAAGTCTTGGGTTACGTTCATTGCCTGCCAACATCTCAAGAGGTTTTGACCTCTCTTGCCGATAACTTTAATCGGAGTTCAATCGCAAGAGAGTTCGAACTCAAGAGGCGTCTTCAGCTCATGACTATTCAGGGTTCAACCTTTCAAGCCTATTGCAGAGACTTTCGTACAATCTGTGACCAACTCAGAACTGTAGTTCAAACCTCGATGACCCGGTTCCCATCACCAACCTTCGACGACGCAGTAGCTGAGATCTCCTGTTTCGCAACCCGTCTTCAATCCTACGAGACCACACAAGACACTAACCCTCATTTGGCCTTTCAAACCCAAAGATTCAATAATAGAGGAAGAGGCAACTACTACAGCAGAGGGGGTTACAATCGTGGTCGGGTTGGATACTCTACCAGAGGACGAGGCTTCACTCAACACCAGTCTAGTCCTGGCTCCACAAATACAGGAGAAAGACCCACCTGCCAAATTTGCGGCAGAGTTGGTCATACAGCGTTAAAGTGTTATAATCGTTTTGATTATAATTATCAAAGCCAACAAGTGGAGCAAGCCTTCTCTTCCCTGCAAGTCGCAGACACCTCAGGCAAAGAATGGTTCCCAGACTCAGGTGCATCGGCACACATCACATCCTCTACCAACCAGCTGCAGACATCGACTTCTTACGAAGGTACAAACACAGTAATGGTGGCTGATGGAGCTTATTTACCCATTACTCACACCGGTTCAGCCACCATATCCTCTGCTTCAGGTACTATTGAGTTGAATGAGGTTTTAGTATGTCCTGAAATTCAGAAATCTCTTATCTCTGTGTCTAAGCTTTGTGATGACTGTCCATGCGGTGTTTACTTTGATGCTACTAAAGTCTGCTTTATTGATTTACACACTAAGAAAGTGGTGTCCAGAGGTCCAAGACATAAGGGGTTATACGTGTTGAGGAACCAAGAGGTGGTAGCTTTGTATTCAAACCGGCAGAGTTCAGCTAGTGAGGAGACCTGGCATCACCGACTTGGCCATTCTAATTCACAGATTCTCAAGATATTGAAGCTAAATAAGGAGATTAGTATAAATAAAAACTCTCCCAAGTTGTTGTGTGAGTCTTGTCAATTGGGAAAGAGTAGTAGATTAAAGTTTTTTGAGTCGGATTCTCGTATGTCAAAACCATTAGATCGTATACATTGTGATCTATGGGGACCCTCACCAGTTATCTCGAAATAAGGATTCAAGTTTTATGCAGTTTTTGTGGATGATTTCTCAAGGTTCTCTTGGTTTTATCCTATCCGAGCAAAATCTGATTTTTTTCAAGTCTTTGTGGCCTTTCAAAACTTAGTAGAGAATCAATTTGAAACTAAGATCAAAAGCTTTCAATGTGATGGAGGTGGAGAGTTTACAAGCCTAAAGATGAAACAACACTTGTCAGCCTGTGGAATACAACAAAGAATCTCATGTCCGTATACTCCGCAACAAAATGGGATACCGGAACGCAAGCATCGACACTTAATTGAGTTAGCTCTATCCATGTTGTTTCACTGTAATCTGCCGCTACATCACTGGGTAGAAGCTTTCTTCTCCGCATGTTTCATCATTAATCTCCTTCCTTCAACGATTTCCAACAAAGTAAGTCCACACGAGCTATTGTTTAAGGAAGAGCCTAACTACTCATCCTTAAGAGTATTTGGAGCAGCCTGTTACCCGTGCTTAAAGCCTCTAGTCCAACACAAGTTCGAGCCAAATTCTTTACAATGTGTGTTCTTGGGTTATAGCTCACAGTACAAAGGGTACCGGTGTCTGTATCCGCCTTCTGGGAAAGTATATATCTGTCGACACGTAATATTTGATGAAGACTGCTTTCTGTTCAAAAAGAAGTATAAGAACCTGGTTCAACACTATCCATCGCCAATTCTTAAGGCATGGCAAACGGAAGCTCCTCCTTCATCATCAAGCTGTCAAACTGAACCTTCGATCGCCCTGCCTCCTCCGTGTATCTCTCACCTTGAAGAACCAAAAACACAACCTAACCCTCAAGAACCAGAACCAGTCTCACCTGATCTCGCTACCAGCGATACTCAATCAAACAACGACTCAGATTCTGAACAAAGTGAACCGGCGCAGCCTGATACAGAATCCAATCAACCAGTGGCAGTATCTCAAGAGAACCTCCATCCTATGACAACTAGAGGCAAGGCTGGCATACATAAACCTAATCCAAGGTACGCCCTCTTAACCTCAAAATTTACTATGGAGGAACCCAAGAATATTGTTGCGGCTTTGAATCACCCAGGTTGGAATGAGGCAGTCTCTGAAAAAATGCGCAGAATATACATGCTTCATACTTGGACTCTGGTCCCTCTCACGGCTGAAATGAATCTACTAGGAAGTCGTTGGGTATTCAAAACAAAACTAAGACCAGATGGGACAGTCGCCAAGCTAAAAGCATGGTTGGTTGCGAAAGGGTTTGATTAAGAGGAAGGATTGGATTATCTTGAGACATTTAGCCCGGTTGTGAGGACGGCAACGATAAGAACAGTTCTAGATGTGGCCACCGCTAAAGACTGGACTCTTAAGCAGCTTGATGTGTCCAATGCCTTTCTCCATGGCGAACTAAAGGAACCGGTATTCATGACGCAACCACCTGGTTTCATAGACGCAGAGAAACCAACACACGTTTGCCGACTTACAAAGGCTATCTATGGCTTTGTCTGTTGCAAATCAGACCCGTCCTTGTTTACATACCATCGGGAAGGTAAATCACTTATCCTTCTACTATATGTCGACGATATCCTACTCACCGGAAGTGATCAAAACCTCTTGGAACACTTGATTCAAGCTCTTAGTGGCAGATTCTCAATGAAAGACCTTGGTTATCCTCGATACTTCTTGGGAATTGAGTTGGAGAAGTATTATGGTAGGTTATTTCTGCATCAAACCGCGTATGCTAAAGACATTATACATCAGGCTGGTATGACAGACTGCAACCCCATGCCAACACCGCTACCACAACACATAGACAATCTCGATTCTGAGCTGTTTGAAGAACCAACTTACTTTCGAAGCTTAGCAGGAAAGCTACAATATCTTACCATAACCAGGCCAGATATTCAGTTTGCCGTGAATTTCGTCTGCCAACGAATGCACTCTCCCACAAACTCAGACTTCTGTCTCCTCAAACGAATTCTGAGGTATCTCAAAGGGACACTACGAATGGGCTTATGTACGTAAGAACCAGAATCTCATATTAACTGCCTATAGCGACAGCGATTGCGCCGGGTGCAAAGAACCGAGACGATCTACGACTGGATTCTGCACCTTCCTTGGCTCCAATCTGCTTTCATGGTCAGCAAAGTGTTGCGCGGTTGTTTAAAGGAAACAAAAGGCAACGAAGCTTTAAAAT
>OVAN01014815.1:0-11759 GCA_900406275.1 Anastatica hierochuntica
TATCACTCAGCTCTAGTTCAATCTCTGAAGCATTCTGTATTGCATCAGGTAATGTCGCGTACGTGGAGACAGATTATGAGTTGTCGTCTCATATCCATTCCTTGAAGGATCGCTATATTCATTGTTTGTTTCGGGTGCGAGTTTTCGAGAGACTTAGTCTTTCGGATTCTTGTGAACATGTGAATATAGACAAAGAGACAAGTTTTGGGGTCTCATATCGGTTAGATACTATGTCTTGAGATGTTCGAGACCAATGTGACGGGTTTAGGGCAAGACCTAGGTTTACTCTCGGTTTTAGGGCGTGTGGTGACTAATGGCTTACGTTTCCCGTTTGCGATTTTGACCTGGTTCCGTCTCGATATTGAAGTCTGCGATAGGTTCTTGGCTTATATGACTTGCATCAATCGAGAACAAGCATCTCTCCAAAGACAATTTTGAAGTCGTCTGGAAGTGCTAACCAAAATTTCGAATTTCTTTTATAGCGCACTATTATCCTAGTCAGATGTATGATAGTTATCTTTATGAGAAGGCTTAGTCTGTTTAGAACGTTGAGAGTTTGTTGTGATCAACAACAAACTTTGTCGGTAGATTTTACTTTTTGTAAGTCTTCGTGAAAGATTTATGTTTAAGGATGTCTTTAGTGCATATGATTGTTTGGTCTTCCTGGATAGTGTTTTTATCGAGGAAGTTGTGTTGTCGAAAAACGGTTCTTCAAGCGTCTGCGACGTCTCGCAATGTCGAAGATTGGTTTTTCTTTTGTATGCCATGTTTCGCGCTTGACGCGTTTACGGGCTTGAAACGTGTGCTGGGTGGTTTTTGGCGAGCATAGGCTGCCGAGCATAAGAAAATATCGGGTTTGAGAACGCGGATGTTTTGAATTTTGGGAGTATGAGAGTATATGTATATGTACCCACTCACCCTTTTTTAGAGTGGAGGACGGTTGAAATCGTCTTTCGATAAGTTGCCTATGTACCCCTTTCGGGGATCAAGTCGTCTCGTAGTTCAATTTATCTTTACGTTGTTGTTTAGTGATAATATTTTTTGAGGTGCATTACGTTCCAGGTTCTCGGAATTTTGACATCCTGCGTTGTGGCAATTTCATACGCTCCTGGTTGGACTACTTTTATGACCTTGTATGGTCCCTCCCAGTTTGCTCCGAGTTTCCCCGCATTTCGTTCTGCGATATTTTGGAAAACTTTGCGTAGAACTAGATCGCCTTCCTTGAACTTTGTGGCTACGTACGTTTGAGTTGTATTACTTTGCAATCTGCTTGTTGGTAGTTTTGGATTCGTATGAGGGCATGGTCCCCGACGCTCGTTGATGAGGTCGAGATCGTCTAGTAGCATTAGATTGTTCATGTCTTCTCGTTCGAGGAGTAGTCTTCTACGTATCCCGCGGAATTCGACTTCCATTGGGAAAACGCATTCTATCCCGTATACTAGGGCGAAGGGAGTTTCTCCCGTTGTTATTACCGGAGTCGTTCTGTATGACCAAAGGACTCCTTCGAGTTCTTTTGCCCAACGACCCTTTTTAGCGTCTAGGCGTTTTTTGAGTCCGTCTACGATGGTCTTCTTAATGTTTTCTTCCTGGCCGTTGCCTTGCGGATACCTTGGGGGTGGATTTAGTCAACCGTATCTTCCGTTTTCCACAAAACGACTCGAATCTTGTTGAAATGATCTGCAATCCGTTTTCCGTTTCGATCTTGTATGGGACTCCGTGTCTACATATAATGTTTTTCCACACGAAACTTTCAACTTGGGCGTCTTTGATGCTAGCATATGAGTCGGCTTCAGCCCATTTTGAGATGAAGTCGGTCAAGACTAACAGAAGCATTTATGCTTAGATTTATGCATAGGGTCGACGATATCTATTGACCATCGCATGAATGGGTACAGTGCCAAAATAGAAGAAAGAAGCTCCGCGGGTTGGTGGATTGTTGGCGCATGCCTTTGGCGTTTTTCGCATTTGCGTGCGAATTTCTCGCAATATTTTATCATTGTTGGCCAATAATAGCCGTGGCGCTTGATTTTGATTGCGAGGGATCTTCCACCGATATGATTTTCGGAAGATCCAGAGTGGACTTCTTCCATGATTCTTCGTGATTCGCTTCCCTCTACGCATGTCATAAGTGGCACGGCGAATCTCCATTTGTAGATTTTCCCGTCCACTAATACGTATCAGACGGCCTGGATTTTGCCTTTTCGGGCTGTCCATTTTTCGGCAGGGAGCGCTCCTTCGACTATGTATGCTCAAATTGTCTCCAACCACGACATATCCTAACCATATTCGGACTGTTCCAAATTTTGTTCAAGTCGAGTGTCGGCTTCGTCAACGTCCACGTCTTGTGACTGGATTAGATTTGCGACGATTGGAGGGCCAATGCTCGGATGTTCAATGAATTCCACGGGAATTACCCGTCTAAGACTCGGGTCCGAGCTTGATGCTAGGGCCGCCAACGCATTGTCCTGCGTGTTTTTCGAACGGGAAATTCGCGTGAAAGCGAACTGGTTGAAGTCTTGGGTGAGATCTTGGACGAATTTTAAATATGATTTCATCCTTTCGTCTCTGGCTTCGTATTCACCGCTGAATTGGTTCGCAACGAGTTGAGAGTCGCAGTACGCGTGGATATTGCGTATTTTCAATCCAAGAGCCAATCGTAACCGGCAATAAGCGCTTCGTATTTGGCTTCGTTATTTGATGCGTGAAACAACAATCGGAACGACTGTTCCAGTACTTCTCCAGTTGGTGAAGTGAGTCGGATTCCGATTCCCGAACCTTGCCTGGACGAGGACCCATTGACATGAAGGGTCCAAGTTGCGTCCGGTTCGTGGTTTGCCGTGTTTTCCCCTGGGAACTCTACCAAGAAATCGGCGAGTACCTGTGACTTTGCACAAGTCTTTGTTCGATACTCGACGTTGTATTCGCTTAACTCGATTGCCCATTTCGCTAACCGTCCCGACTAACTGGGACTGTGAAAAATTGTTCATAGCGGGAATGAAGTGAGTACAATGATCGTGTGCGATTGGAAGCATGGTCTTAGTTTTCGAGCTGACAATACGACGACAAGCGCTAGTTTTTCCATAAGCGGATATCATGTTTCAGCATCTAACAAGGTTTTACTTACGTAAAATATTGGTTTCTGCTCGCCACATTCTTCTTTGATGAGAACGCCACTTATAGATGTAGCTGATACCGCGGTATACAAGAACAGGGACTCTCCGACGACAGATTTTGCGAGAATTGGAGGTGTGGTCAAGTAATGCTTTAACTGTTGGAAAGCTTTTTTGCATTGCTCGGACCATTTGAACTTTTTGTTCCCTTTCAAAATGTCGTAAAAAGGAAGATACTTGTCCATTGACCGTGAGATGAAGTGATTGAGTGCGGCGACTCTCCGTGTTAGTCTCTGAACTTCTCGTTTATTTTTCGGAGAGGCCATCTCGACCAATGCATTGATTTTTTTTTGGGTTGGTCTCGATCCCTCGGTGTATGACGAGATATCCGAGAAATTCTCCTGATGCCACAGCGAACCTGCATTTTGCTGGGTTGAGCTTCATATTATGCATGTTTAATTTCTCAAAACATTTTTGTGGATCGGCGACGTAGTTTTTCTCCTCGAGAGATTTTACGAGCATATCATCAATGTATACCTCCATAGTCTTCCCGAGCTGCTCAGAGAACATACGATTGACGAGTCGTTGGTAAGTTGCCCCAGTGTTTTTGAGGCCGAAAGGCATTACCTTGTAACAATACGTGCCGCGTTCGGTGATGAACGCAATTTTCTCACGATCGTTAGGATTCATCACGATCTGATTGTATCCCGAAAAAGCATCCAGGAATGACAAGAGCTTGTTTCCCGCCGTGGCCTCTACTAGGCGATCAATGTGTGGCAACAGAAAGCTGTCTTTTGGGCATGCCTTATTGAGATCGGTGAAATCAACGTAGACTCGCAATTTTCTGTTTTTCTTTTTGACTACAATGGGATTGGCGAGCCAGTCTGGATATCTAACTTCTATTATAGATCCGACATTTAGGAGTTTTTGGATTTCATCGTTGACCGCGTTACCGCGTTCTGGTCCCAATTTTTGCCTTTTCTGTTTGATAGGTTTGTAAGTCGCATCCACGTTAAGTTCATGACATGTCACGTAGGAGTCAATTCTTGGCATGTCTTCTGCGGTCCAAGCAAACGTGCGAAAGTTCTCTTTTAAGAAAGCTATAAGCTTTGTTTTTGTGGGATAATAGAGATTAGCGCCGATTTTGATGCAACGCTCAAGGAACTCTTCGTCGAGGCAAACTGAGACGACGGGCTCGCAAGTTGGTTCGCGTTTCTCTTCCGAGGTTTCAGCTTTCCGTAACTGCTAGAAGATCTCGGTTTGGTCTTGTTCTGAGGCATCTTCGACATAATCTTTTTTCTTTTTCTTCCGAAAGAGAGCTTCAGTCGTCGTGTTTTTACGGTTTAGTTCGGCAGCGAAACAGACCTGTGATATGTGACGGTCTCCTCGAATTGTTTTGGTTCCGAATGGGTTCGGAAATTTGAGACAGTAGTGGTATGCAAATGATACTGCTTGCATGGAGTTTAGCCACAGAACGCCCATGATCGCGTTGTATGAAGGGGGCGATCTACGCTCCTAGCTTTAATTGTAAGGTTGATCGAGCTGAGGGTCATAGTAGCTTCTCCCGAGGGGCCTATCACTGGGCTCAGACTTCCTATAATTTCAGAGAGTTTGATTTCCATCCTCTCGAGAGTATCTTTAAAGATAATATCATCCGAACAGCCAGTGTCGACTAATATTCTCGCGACATCGATATTTTGAATTGTCGATTCGATAACAAGGAGATCATTGCGAGGGTTGGCCTGATCGGCTGTTGCTCTATCCTTGAAAGATATGACAACATTGTTTGTTAGTCTAGACATATCGTTTCTCGATCGATCTGTGATTTGACGTGAAAGAATCCGCGTCCCCCTCTTGCTAGCACCAAACTGTGGGAACCGAAATTCGCACTGACGATTTTTGTAATAGAAGGAAAGCCAGAAAACCCTAACTTTCCTTGAGGTCCTGGATTTCTGCTAAACCAAACAACGACAGATCAAAATATGAAATAACAGACGATGAAATAAAAGTAAAAGAGAGAATCAATAAGCAGAGTTGAGCAATCGAGATCTTATTCGAATCTGCGTTTGAGCATTACAACAGGTGATAAACCGTAGTCGCGAGAGCTGTCGGTGTGTATCCTAGTTCTAAAAGCATAAGACTTGTAAACATAGTTGAGACGCAACCCGCTAACAAAAACAAAAATAGATTTAATTGCTCTAAATGTGAGTTTTGAAGAAATTTATGTATCCCTCGTCTTTCTCCTTGGCCTCTCTTATATATGCCTTCCTTGGTAAGCCTGCTTCCTTTTCTGTCCTAGATTCGAGTATATCCTTCCGCGAAAATATTCCTTTTTCGAGAATATATATTCTTTATCTTCTCGATTTTCCATTTTTGAATTTGACTTTATCGCTTTTTCCATTTATCTTTTGCAAAACTCGGGTAAATAGTTGACGTAGTTGGTCCCATTCTCATCCGGAATCGTAACAGGACTTTTACCGCGTTTTGGGCCTTCCTGGGCTGTTTTGCGACTAAGTGGTTTTTATGATTTCTTACGGGAAAATGGTTTTTCGTACGATTACGCAGTGATGGTTTTGTGAAACGATAAGACCAATCATATAACTCAAATAATATCGGTGTTCAAGTTAACCGTTATCATTTTATACGATCGATACAAAGTTTTTACGAAAAGAACAAGTCTTTACGATTATTGTCGCAAAAATTTAACGGAAACTCCAATCGAGATGAAACAAGAGATAATCAAACCGAGATTCGAAGGAGAAGATGATCGAGAGGATGTGATCTAATCAACCGTGGACGACTAGACGTTTGCCATTTCTAGTCGCCCGTGGGCGACTAGACTTTGTCAAGGGTCTAGTCGCCCACGGGCGACTAGACATTGTCCGTGTCTAGTCGTCCATGGACGACTAGACTTTGGCACGAGTCTAGTCACCCGTGGGCGACTAGACACTAACCGTGTCTAGTCGCCCATGGAAACTAGACTTTGGCATGAGTCTAATCGCCCATGGACGACTAGGCGACTAGACTTTGGCATGAGTCTAGTCGCCCATGGGCGACTAGAAATGATCCGTGTCTAGTCGCCCATGGGCGACTGGTGCGTGTCTAGTTGCCCATGGGCGACTAGACTTTCGAAAAGAGCCTAATCGCCCACCGACGACCAGACCTTGCTCCTGTCTTCGAAAAGATGCGATTATCCGATGTTTACGGTGATTTGTTATCGTCCCGAAACTCGTATCTCGAGATCTTTTAGGTGTTATTCGGAAGTTTTGGGCGTTGATTTCGATGTTACCGTTTTTGATCCCAACAGAGCTTTGTTCGAAGTCATTGCAAAAAAAAAAACTATGATTTCCTCCTGTTCAGTTGGCCGCACCAGCAAGTGTTTCACATCTTCTGAAACCCTATAATTAATATACAAAGTTGTGTCACAAACATGCAGATTCGCTGTTTGTATAGTATCAATCACAATAACATATTATTAAGTTTATTTTGCTAATTAAGTCACACATACTACACTAAATTTATTTGTTAATTATTATTATTATTATTATTATTATTATTATTATTATTATTATTATTATTTGAAGGACAACGTTTTCAAAATAGAATGCAATATCTCAATATATAACACTATTATTCATACATAGCATGCACATGATAATTGAGCTGTGCCTGGAGGATCTTTAATACATTTTCAGCTAGAGAAATTTGCTTTGATGCATCTCTTGTTGCAGTCTAGAATCCTCGAGTAAAGACCTACCACAAAATAGTCATTTCTCTCAATATCTTGAGCTTCTGCAGCTTATAGAATATTTGAAAATCTTTGATTTAATTACTTTAAATCATAGATTACATAAAATCATGTGTAAACTAACATTTCATATAATTTTTAGTCAATTAAAAATGAAATTTTTTTGTTGCATACTTGAGATCAAGAGAGTAACCATACATAACAACATAAAAAGGAAATACTTGCTTGATGAAGCCACTTTTTGTATTTGGTCGTTTTGGTTCTGCAGGTAAAATATAATTGAATTGTTGAAACATTAGATGTGTACATATATACATATATACACTTTTATGTACATTGAGCCTTTTGGTCAACGTTGGCAACTTATAATATGTAGGATGATATTTACTTTTATGCACATTGAGCCCTTTAGTCAGCCTTTAATTTATGTTCAAGAAATACTAAGGATTTGGGGAAAATGATTATAGTTTGTAGATTCATAAATTAGTTATATTATTTATTTTTTATAAATAACTTTGTATTGGGAACATGGCGGCGCAACCTAGGGCTCCCTAAAGGCGATCGACGATTTTGATATGATATGATCTTCTCTTGTGTGATCGCCTGCGGTATTGGACAATGCTCTCCCTCATCACCTGTACGCAGACTTTGCGATATGTCACTGCCAAGTGCAGTCTTCATTTCTTCTCCTAGCTTTCGTGTACCTACTCCCGTGCTTTTTACGGTATCTGCATCCCTCATGAGCGATCGATATTCATGACATGATAATGGTAAAGGCATCACCTCTTCTCATAGATGGACACGCGACTCCAGTATCCGTCTTCCCCCTGTGGACAACCCTGACCTGATCGCAGCCAATTAGCTCACCTTAATAGGGCGTGTCCTTAATCCAGAGATTCAACGACCCTCCGCGGTTATAAATTTCCTGCCTAAACTTTGGGGTCTACCTAGTGCACCCGAGGGTAAGGTTCTTGGGCGAGAACGCTTCAGTTTGCGATTCTCCAAAGAGGAAGATCTCAACCTGGTTCTTAGAAAAGCCCCCTTTCACTATAAGCGATGGATGTTAGTGCTTCAGCGTTGGGAATCAGTGATATCAGATGATTTCCTTTCCTCAATACCTTTCTGGATCTGAATCAATGACCTACCAATCCACTATTACAAGTCTAATATACTAAAAGCAATTGGGCAAAGTTTGGGGACCAATTTGACCCATGATGACCAGGTAGGTCGGGTTCAAGTGGAAGTTCAGTCTCTGAAGCCTCCCATGATGAAAAAACGTTTTACTTTTGATGCAGGATAGGAAGCTACGCTAGAATTTGAATATGAACATCTTGAAAGACATTGTTTTTGTTGTTTCTCTCTGCTTCATGAGAAACAAGACTTTCCTCAGACATCATCGTCTTCAAATACTCTTGTATTAGGCATTAATCAACGCAATACTCTCCACCGCCTTGAGACAGATAAATCACGTATCCAAGAGCGTAAATCTCGCCATGTTAGTGGTCCAGAAGCTCCTATTCAGAACAAACTGCCATCTCCACCAAAGCACCAGAGCAAGAGACCGTTTACACGACCTTCTTCCCCTCCACGCTACTATCGCTAAAAAGACAAAGGACAAATTCTTCTTCAGGAATTTTTCCACACCCAAGATCTTATGATCGAGACTCAAGACATTTGAGTAATATTTTCCCTCGTATTGAGGAACCACCACGTCCACACCGTTCAGTCTTCGAATCAAGAGATCCACCACTCCCTCTTATTTCGTCACAGCAGATTCCTTCCTCCCCTTCTCATCAAGTTGGCCGTCAGGTGAGAGAGGGGCATATTGATGATCCTGCATCTTCATGATCGAGAAGGACAACACTAGAACGCCACTCTCTGTCCAATGAACGCCTTCCAGTCAAGGATCGTCTTACTCATCCAACCTCTGTGGTGAATAAAGCACTACAATCTGGACGTAAGGTACAAACAAATGTACATGTGTCTTTAGAGAATCTGTAGGATGTACAATTTCACTTTGAACAGGAAGTCTCTTCTTTCTCAAAATGAGCCAAGGCAATCTCAGCTTCCACTCCTGTCATGACTTTTAAGTTGGCGCAAAATAAAGTCAGAACAGAGGACTCCTCTGAAGCCGTGCGACAAACTCTTGAAGCTCATACTGCGAACATACAATTCAAAATTGGTTTCAGTTCTGATTTCCACAAGACAAATCACAAGGCTACTGCCTCAAAGAACAAGAAACACACACCTAGTTTTAAAAAGCGGTCAATACCTCGAGGTCATGCCTCCCCCAGGAAGAAGCTTCTAACTTCAAGATCAACTAGACCTTCTAGTACGACTCAGGCTCTCGATACTACTTTACCAAGTTCTTTGGTTCCTTCTAAGGCTCCAATGCCTTCTCTTTGTAAAGGTTTGATGGTTAACCATAAACCATAAAAATCTAAATGATTACAACAAGTTGGAACTGTCAAGGTCTTAGGAACTCCTTGACAGTTAGACGCTTCAGGATTGCGTCTTACGCTTTTCCCGGACATTTTGTTCCTAATGGAAACAAATAATCAAAATGACTTTGCACTTCAAGTGTTTAGCTGGATGGGCTATGGTAAAAATTATCTCATTCCTCCGGTTGGTTTAAGTGGAGGATTGGCATTGTTTTGGAAATCGAATGTAAATTTGGAGATTCTTCACTCTTCAACGAACTTTATTGATCCACGAGTGGGTTTCCAAAATGAGTTCTTTCATTGTACATTTGTATATGGGGCACCAGCGGTGGAGAATCGTAGGGGAGTATGGGAAGCGATTTCCACTTTGGCTTTATAACGTGATACATCCTGAATGCTAGTTGGAGATTTTAACGAAATCCTTATTCAATCTGAAAAGAGAGGCGGTCCTCCTAGGCCAAAAGCATCTTTCATTGGTTTTCGTACTTTTGTCTCATCCAATGGCCTTTGAGACGTTAAACATTTTGGTAACTTCCTCTCGTGGCGAGGGATTCAGCATGATCACTTGATCCACATTAGACTAGATCGAGCACTATCTAACAATGCCTGGCATGAATTGTTCCCCTTGGGGCGCTCGAAATACCTTCACTTTCAAGGTTTCGATCATAGACCTGTCGTTGTCTACCTAGATGATACAAAGGTCAAGAAGAAGGGCCTCTTCCGTTTTGATAATAGACTCTGTGAAAATGATGAATTATATGACTTAGTCGCATCTATTTGGCAACATGAAGAAGCAGTCTCAGTTGAGCTGAAAATTCGGCGCTTGACGTGGGTCGAGTTTAATATTTGTAAACCTATCGCCCTACTTTCAATCCCGCAAGAGAACGGGGTCAATCATAGTACTTTAGGATCGTCCAAGGATTTAGAGGCTTACACTAGTAGAACCTAAACAAGAAGAATGCACTAATGGTTCTAGTCTAGGGTGCGATCTAGTAAGAGATTGTCATGGGTCTCTACTAAACCTAATGAAAATCAAATTCAATCATAGTGAATATGCATAAAAGAAAACAATAAACAAATTAGCATGAAAGTAAAGCAAGAAAAGAGTAAACTTGGATCTAATCAATAAAAAGATAGGATCTTGAGACAACGATTATGGGTTCGGGTTCAATCTAAAGATGTAATGAACTTGGTTAAGGCTTTATTGGAGGATCGAATCTATTCTTAGACCAAGGATCCCTCTATATTCGATCAACCCACTCTCGTGATGGAGATCTATTCACCCCTACACATTACAAGGCTCAACTCTCGTTTGTTGCCTATCTAAACATGTATGTGATAGTGAGTCTTAAGCCCTTTTAGCCATTTAACACCTTGGTGTCCCTTTGGGAAAACTACTCTCATAGCTCAAGGTGAAAAACATAGATCTAGTTCTCACAAGCATTTCATCGAACACTTTCTAGGCGTCTCTGAACAAGCAATGAACTTTAAAGAAATAAACTAGATCTAGTAGGAATCTATGCTAAGATCTAGCCTAAACATCCATTACAACCTTAGATATAACCCTAGCTTACCATATCTCAAGATCCAAGATGGATCTACTCATTAAAAGTCATGGAAATCAAAAGACAAGAAATGGGTCTTTGAGCTCCCATGGTTTTAGAAGAATAGATCTAAAGAAAGAGATGAGAAAGATAAGATCCAAATTACTCAAAAAAATTAAAGAGTTATTACAAGGTCTTTAGATCTCAAAATAAGAGAAAAGAGAAGTGTGCTTAGGCTAAAAAAAGTTGTCTCCTTGTTCTTGGTACATAAGGGGATATTTATACTGAGAGAAGTGAGAGAGGAAGCCCTAAAAATGGTAATTTTTGGGTCAATGCTACACAACATCGACCTAAGGTCACCTAGCATCGACCTCTGGGTCGATTCTGCATTGAGTTGGGCAGCAAGCTGCCAAGGAGATGCAACATCGACCCAAGGTGATCCAGCATCGACCTCTGGGTCGATGCCTGGTCCCCTTGACAGCTTCTTGTGGCTTCTTGCTCCTCTTTGATGCCATGTTTGATTCCAACTTCCTCCATAGTATTTAGCTCCTTTTGTCCATGGTTTTTAGCTTCAATTCCACCTTAGATTCATCTCTAGAGCCTCCATGAATCCATCTCAAATTCGCATCTACAAATGCAAAGAAAATGGTATGCAAATGCAATATGTTCCTAAACTAGACTCTAGACTCAAACTAATGCATTCTAAGACATACATGCAATAATTAAAACCTAAAAAGTGGATGAAACTAAGCTAAAATGTATCAAAATATGCATGAAAATATGTACACATCAACACCCCCAAACTTGCCCTTTGCTTGTCTTTAAGCAAACAACAAAGACCAAACCCGGAAATGAGGTTTGCAACCGGGAACTCAAAACCAAGATAAGAAAAGTAATGCCTTATGCCCAATGTCCT
>OVAN01014816.1:1546-11758 GCA_900406275.1 Anastatica hierochuntica
ACTCACTGCTTGATCTGTCGATCTTTGGCTACAGAGAGTCCGTGAACCGCATAATATTGACAGTGAGAATATCGGTTCCCACAACGGCCATGGACATCTCATCCTTAAAGGTTGCCACCCGGGCGTCCAGGTTGCCCAGTTCCTCTTCCAGCTTCGCCTTCTCCTCAGTCAAGATAAGGACCCTCTCTGCTGCCTTCTCCTTCTCTGACTCCAGCCCTCGGAGCAGATCCTTCATCTCCTTCAGCTCCTTCTTGAAGACAGCAGACCTGTCTTTCTCCGCCCTCAGCTTGGCAAGGAAATCCTCCACCTAACTCTTCCCTGCAGTGATCACCTTAGTGGCGACTTGATCCTTAGCATGGAAGAGAGAAGCCGCTAGCTTAGCAACAAAAAAAAAGAAAGTTAGCCAAAATAAAAGGAGACAACCAAATAGCAGCCAGAAGCCAAAAGCATGCCAATTACCTTGATCAGCCCCTTTTGGACCTGGTCGAAGATGTCCAGATCACCGGAGCTAGGAGGGTTAGAAGGTAGCCCAGGGAAGACAGACCCCTGCAAGTGCTCCAAGGCACCATCAAGATCGCCAATAAATGACGAAGGCTGCTTAGTTGGAGGACCCTTCTGCTTCTTGCTAGAGGCGGTAGGCTTCTGGGTCGCTTTCCCCTTTGACCCATTCGAAGAAGATTTCGAGATCTCTACCATCTCCGGAGCCTTGCTCCCAGAAGCCAACTTTATCTTTCTTGCCGCTTGAGCCCTTTTGAAGTCCTCTAGCGCCTTAGACTCGGATCTTGACATGTTTCTTGCAAGATGACAAAAGATCTGTCAAGAAACCAGCCAGAAGTAAATAAACAAAGGAAGCAAGAAATAAGGAGCCAACCTCTTATGCTGCTCTGGCTCAACGCTTCTTTATTCAAAAGGAATGGTATACTCCTTTTCTCAGCAGGGATCTCCAAAGTCTCTTCCGCCTTCTCCTTTCCCACCTTCGACTTCTATGTAGATGCTTCTGCAAAGGCAAAGGATTAAAAGGGTTAATAACCAAACTGGAACCGACAAAGACAAACGCATCCTAAGCCTACTAGTGAATCTCCAAAGAGTAGGGAACCCAGGAGAAGTCCCGACTCTCATAAAGACAAAATTCTAGGCCCAATGCTTTGTGAAGGCCGCCCCTTTCCTTTAATCCCTCTCTAGCACGAGACCAGAAGTAATACCTACCTTCACCCGGAAGAAAATGGGTGAAATAGTAGTAGTAAAGGAGCTCATCAATGTCGAGATCCAGCCCATGGAACTCGCTAAAGACTTGGACGGCAGTGAGAATCCTCTAAGACGGCGGGTTCAGCTGGGAAGGACAAATGTTGAAGTGCTCTGAGACCTTGCTCACCAAGGCAGACATTGTACCCTTGACTCCACCCTCGAAATAGCCTTCATACATGGCTATTTCGTCCCCTGGGCATTTAGAAGACCTTTCACCCTTCTTAGGCAACCTAAAATGCACGCCTGCCCTAATGGAGTACTTCTGCCTCCACTCCTCCAGAAACTCAGAGCTCACATTTGAGAAAGGGCCAACCTTCATAAGCTTTGGACCCGCGGCGGAGCGCAACGACAGCGGAAGAGCCCTCAGCCTCAGGAGACTGGCTAGTCCTAATCAAGCGCCTCCTTCGAACGCGGGCCCCGACGGAGGATGAGGCCACCGAAGAAAACTCATCGCCGGAAATGGTCATACCTAGGTTTAAGAAAAGTTCCGATCTTGGATCTAAAGACTGGTTGGTGAAAGAAAGACCTAAAAGCTAAGGCTGATATAAAATCGTAAAGACCAGCTCCTGGAATCTACCTTAACAGAAGCCAAAAGAGGAAGGAAGAAGACGATCTAACCTTAGAACCGCGATTCGAAAGCTTTAAAAGGGATTCCAGGAGCAAGAGTTTTAGCTGAGAAAGGAAGAAGATAAAGCAAGAATTTCAGTAAAAGGAAGAAGATGAAGTGAAAATATCAAAGAAGAAGGAAGAAAAGGTTTAAAAGAAAGAGGAGAAATTGAAACGAGCCGCATGCGTCCAATCATTGGCGCGAATCTCGCGAGAGAGTACAACCATATTCTCTCTCTTCAGTCCTTCATAAATCTTCGCTAACGGCTATAAGCTCTTCTCTTCACCAAGACAAATAGCTTAGATTTTTTCAAACAAAATAATCCTCCTTGAAAGCTGCAAACGGCTCACGAAAGTTCAAAATTCAAAGCCCTAAGGCCAGATGACAAAGAGCCAAACTCAACCTACCGTCGCAGCGATGCTCATTATCTAACAAAACTGGAACCAAAAGCAAGCAAACACTTATGGAAAGTAGATGCGGCACAAGTCACAACTAAAAAGGCCAAGCGACTACTGGCTTCCTGCCTAAGCCACCTGGAAGACATGTTATTCCACAGCTTCGGATCGAACCTGCACAATAAGGGGCAAACTGTTGGGAGTAATTTAGGTCATGGGAATGCCCAGAAGCAGGAAGCCAGACGACGTCCCATAGCCGAAAGCCGGAAGTCAGACGACCAAACATAGCTGGAAGCCAGCTGACCACCGTCTCTCCCCTATTTTCGTTATTTAAATGAGTAGATAATGACATGTATTTTAGATAAATATGCATATATTCTACAGATAATCATGATATATCCAATTCTTGGAGGGATAATCATGAATCATATGTATAAATACCAAGCTCAAGGGCAAAACGTGTACGCACGAAAACCCTAAGAAAAGAATCAATACAACAAGCAACTCTTTTGCCATCTTTGATCTTCGAGCTTAGCTTTAACATCCTAAAACCATTGCTAAAAATTCATTGACCTCCAGCTTCCGTAGTGCTGCGAAGAACGACCAAAATCACCCATAACAAAGGGCACGTACTTCTCGTGCTCCACTTTGGCTAAGGGCTTTGGCCATCCTCTAGAGCCACCCTTGGTAGATTTTTGAGGTCCTACTTAGCGTTAGATTTATCATCCCTGGTGGTCTTGGAGTTACCATGCCCTTCGGGATGATTTCACTGTGCCAGTTGGGCCTGATAGGTTAGATCCTCCTCCCATTTAATTTGGGCCCGGACTTTAGGGAGTTCATCCTCCATGGTATGGCAAGGATATTTGGTGAGGTTTTTATACAGGTCACCATCGTGCAGTGGCCCAAGACTGAAGGCTGAGATAGTCGTGGTGCCGATGCAGTTAGGAGCCGACACCTTCACCTTATTAAATCGGTAAAGATACTCCCTCAAGCTCTCGTTTGGGCATTGCTTGACTCCATAGAGATCATCAGAGTCACGTCTCAAAACTTGGCTGCTAGCGCACTGCTCGACGAAGTGATCCGTTAGCATAGCAAAGTAGTTGATGGAGTCATTCGCTAGGTTTGAGTACCACAACAGTGTTGGGCCTGGGAGGGTTGCTCCAAGTCTTTTGCAAATACATATCTCTAGGTGCTCATACCCGATGGGGGAGGTGAGCATGCATTGGCGATACTGCAAGATGTGCATGTCTGGATTGGTGGTCCCGTCGTATAAAGTCATGGTTGGCCAATAGAACCTCTTGGGAACCTTGCCGAAAGCGATAACGTCAACGAAGGGCGTATCTGCATAGGAGTTGGGAGTGCTCCTGAAAATCGGTGGAGCTACTCACAGCAGGTGCTTTATCATGTTCTTAATGGCTTCTAGCCTCCCCGTTAGCATGGCTTCTATATTGGGCCTCGTTAGCGTTTCCCTCATAGGGTTTGTTACGGGTGATTTTGGTCATTCTTTGTAAGCACTACGGAAGCTGGAGGTCAATGAATGTATAGCGTATATGATTTGAAGATATCCTAAGCTCTTTTGATCAATAATGGTGAAAGAGACGAGTTGTATTGAATTCTTTAGCCTAGGGTTTCTTGTTTCCACTTTTAACAATTAAGGTTTATATTTATACATGGAGTTCATGATTTTTCCTCCAAGAATCTGATATATCATGATTATCTACAAAATATATGTATCATTATCTATAATATACATCATTATCTGCTAATTTAAATAGTACAAATAAGCAACAGTCGGCGGGCGGCTAGCTTCCTGCTTCTTGCTATGCAACGTCGTCTGACTTCCTGCTTCTGGGCATTCCCCTGCTTTGAGGTTTAACTGTTGTACTACATCTAAGTCTGGGCGAATTCACAAACCCTAAATTACTCCCAATAGTTTGCCCCTTATTGCGCTGGTTCGATCTGAAGCTATGGAATAACATGTCTTCTACATGGCGTAGGCAGGAAGCCATTCGTTGCTCGGGCTTTTTAGCTTTGACTTGTGCTGCCTTTATTTCCCGTAAGTGTTTGCTTGATTTTAGTTTGAATACCATTAGGTAATGGGCGTAATTGCAGCAACAGGTTGTGTCTGCCTTTGACGTCCGACCTTAGGGCTTTGAATTTCAAATTTCATGAGTCGTTAGCACTTTTTAAGGAACGTGAAGATCGGAGGAAGAAATTGAAGCCGTTATTGAAGATTTTGCAAAGATTTGAGAAGAAAAATATAGTCGTTACCACCGCAAAATATGCGCCTGTGATTGGACGTGTGCGGCTGGACTTGATCTCTTCTCTTTCCTTTTAAATCTTTCTTTCTTTTCTCTTTTGCATTTTATCTTCATCTTCTTCCTTTTTGTGCTAAACTCTTTGCTCCCGGAATCATTGTCGAGCTTCTCATCTGCGATTTAAGGTTAGATCTTCTTCCTCCTTCCTCTTTTCGCTTATATTAGGATAGATTCCAGAAAATAGCTTTTAGGGTTCTAGATTAGCCTTAGCTTCTAAGCTCTCTTACCCCAATCAAGCCTTAGATTCAAGATCGAAACCCCTCTGAGCCCAGAATTACTAGCTCTGGTGATGAGTTCTCTCCCGTAGCTTTGTCTTGCGTCGGTGCTCGCATTCGAAAGAGGCATTTGATCAGGACTAGTCCTTCTATCTAGCCTGAAGGATCTTCCGAGGACACAGAGATCCATGAAGCCAATCCTCAGTCCTTGCGATCCGCTGCGGGTCTAGAGCTCCTAAAGGTAGGCCCTTTTACTAATGTTAGCTTTGAGATCTTCGACGATTGGCAGCAGCAATATTCCATCAGGGAGATTGCCCATTTGAAGGTGCCTGGGAAAGACGAGAGGCCTCCTAAATGCCCAAGAGATGAGATAGTCATGTACGAAGGCTATTTCGAGGTCGGAGTCAGGGGTACGATACGGACTCTGATGAGGAAGGTCTCAGAACACTTCAACATCTGTCCTTCCCAGCTAAACCTTCCTTCTTGGAGGATCCTTACTACCATCCAGGTGCTCAATGAGTTTCATGGGCTGGATCTTGGCATTAATGAGCTTCTCTACTCCTATTACTTTACCTATATTCCTCCAAGTGAGGGAAAATATTACTTTCGCCCTCGACCTGGTGCTTCTTTGGTGTTGGAGCTGAAAAATGAGGAGAGGAAGGGGCGGCTTTCCCCAAACATTGGGCTCAGAAGTTCGTTTTTATGAGAGTTGGGTCGTTTTATGGATTCTCTACGCTTTGGAAGTTCACTGGTAGGTCTAGGATGTTTTTCTCTTTGTTGCTTCTAGCTTTGACATTAACATTCTTACCCTTTCGTTTTTGCAGAGGTGTCTATGGAGAAATCAGAGGAAGTAAATGAGAAAGTTGAGGAAGCTTTAGAGATTTCTATTGAAGAAAGGAGAATCCCGTTCTTGCTGAGTGAGGAAGCATTGAGCCAAAGCAGCATCACGGGTTTTTCTACTGCCTTTTAATTCTGTTTTCTATCCTCCTTTTCACTAACTTCTTGTCACTTTGCAAGGAACATGTCAGGATCTGGGTCCAAGGTGTTGGAGCAATTTAAAAAGGCTCAGGCGGCAAGGAAGGCAAAGTTGGCGTCTGGGAGCAAGACTCCGGAGGTGGTGGAGATCTTGGAGTCTCCCTCTGCTGGGTCAAAGAGAAAGGGGACCGAGGAGGCCTCTGCCTCCAGCAAGAAGCATAAGAGTATCCCTGCCAAGCAGTCCTCCTCCTCTATCCGCGATCATGATGGTACCCTCGAGCACCTGCAAAGCTCTGTCTTCACGACGCTTCCTTCTAGCCCTCCCAGTTCTGGCAATCTGGGCATTTTTAACCATGTCCAGAAGGGAATGATCAAGGTAATTGGTTTGTCGTTGGCTTTCGACTGACTTTTGATTGTTTTTTTCTTGTGGCTAACCTTCCTTCTCTTTGCTTTTTAGCTAGCTGCATCACTCTTCCATGCCAAGGATCAAATCGCCACGGAGTTGATTTCTCTGGGAAGGCCCAGGTGGAGGACTATCTCGCTAAGCTGAAGGTAGAGAAAGATAGGTCTGTTGGCTTGGAGAAGGAGCTTAGGAAGATGAAGGGTTTTTCTGAGGGCTGGAATCGAAGAAGGAGAAGGCGGCAGAGAAGGTCCTTACCCTAACCGAGGAGAAGGTGAAGCTAGAAGAAGAGCTTGGAAACCTGGATACCAGGGTGGCTACCTTCACGAAGGAGATGTCCATGGCTGTCAACGACGCCAAGATCATGGGGCGTAGGGAGATGGTCCGGGACTACCTCAAGGGTGAGGCGAAGTCCAGGAACTTGAGGGAGGAATTTGAGAATTACAAGATGGTGGTGATAACGGAGGCGGATGACAATGGCCTCGAAGTTCCCACCTTTGAAGATGAACCAGAGATTCCCCCAGCCATGACTTCTACACCCCCAGCGGACTCAGCACCAAATGTTGAGAAGTCTGCCTCTCATGATCCTCCATCTGCCTAGCCTCCAGCTGCCTAGCCTCCAGACTCGGAACCAAGAAACAAGTTTCTCTCCCCTTGTGGGATTTTTTATTATGATGATCTGCCCCTGCGTGGGCCTTACTTCTGCCCCTTTCGGGCTTTGTAATGACTTTTCATGGCCTTAGTGGCCTTAACTCTTTGGTGGCCTTCCAGGCCTTATTTCTCTTTGCCCTTCTGGGCTTTAGACTTGCATTTCGGCCCTTTGTGGCCTCTCATGAATGTGTTTATATTTGTCTAGTTCTCTATTGTCTTCCTGCCTTAACAAAATATTGACTTAGATTTAGAGATGACATTCATTGGTGGCTTTGGCAAGTCTTTTACCCTTAGCGCCTTGATCGACTGGCTTTTGGCTATCAGCCTCCGGCCTTTGCGTTTCGATCATCTTGACTTCCGGTTTTTTAGCCTCTAGTCTCTTATCGATGTTTCGGCTGTTTTGACTTTTGGCATCTTGGCCTCTGTCTTTCGCCGTGTCTTGCGAGAGTTCTTGAGTTCCAAGTTGGGATAATCTCATTTATCTCTTTTTGTGGGAGTTTTGCTTCTTGTCCTTAGACAATGCTTAGGTTCCCAAGACGGGTTTTTGGCCTCTTGATACCCGGAGGTGTCTTCTGGCTTTTTAGTATTTTGTTACCCGAAGGTAACCACTAGCTTGTTGGCATTCTGTTACCCGGAGTTAACCACTAGCTTGTTGGTATTCTATTACCCGGAGGTAACCACTAGCTTGTTGGCATTTTGTTACCCGGAGGTAACCACTAGCTTGTTGGCATTTAGCTATCCGGAAGTAGCTGTTTGCTTTTGTTGCATTTTGCTTCCTGCAGTGAAGCCACTATCAGTCTTATTGTTTTTACTGGTATGGATCTTCTCCGCAAAGAGATCCAAGTGCCAGACTTTTCGTCTACTTCGCAGGTCTAGGTAAGTAGGTATAGGTGATGCTCCGTGCTCAGGTCACATAGCTTTTACATTTAGTGTGACCTGAGCTATTTTTCTTTTTGCTCAGCATTCTGCTTTCTGGTTAGCCACTCTCTATTAAGAAGAATAAGCAATTCTTTTTTTTGTCTCTTGCTTTCTTGTGGGTATTTTCCCTTGTTCAAGCAGAGTTTTCTCTTTCTTTTTTTTTAGCTTTTCGCTTTTGTTTTCGAAGGGTATGTTGTTTGTATTACTCCTTTATTGAGGAGTAGTCATTCAACTTATTTTTCCCTTGCTTTAACTGAATTTCCTTGTGAGAAAATAGTTGTTTTATTGATAGGTATCCGTCCTTAGACGTAGCATGATTAAATAAGAAAATATGTCAAAGAAATTAAAAAATCCAAAGCTGAAAGACGAATCTAGTGTATGGTCGTCCAGGTTAGGAGCATTCCTTTAGTCTAGGGTCTGCCAATGATCATATTATAGGCGGATGGACAACCTACGATGGAAAACTTGGTGGACAGGTTGACTCCTCCAACGCAAACTAGGCGTGCTATATCTCCAATGGTTTGCTTAACTTCACCGTTGAAGCCCACTAGTTGTGTGGTCTTCTTGGTTAACGCTTCCTAGGTCAGGCCCAAGTCTGCGTATGTTCCTAGGAAGAGTACGTTCGTAGAGCTTCTGTTAGCAATGAGTACCCTTTTCACCAAGCAATTCGCCAACAATAATGAAACAACCTAGGCTTCGTGGTATGGAGTCAGGATCACATCTTGTCTTCCAGCCGTGAAGCTTATGACTTCTTGGCAGAGGTTTTGACACTTGACTTCTAGGGTGCCATGATGGTGTTTTGCAAACCTTATGCTTTTCTTTGCAGCGGCATGTGTAATGCAACTTATCTCTGACCCTCCAGATATGATGTTGATCACCCTATCATGCCTTGGTGTATCCGGCATTTGACGGCCTGCTGGGGCACCTTCGTCCTGGCCATCCATTAACTCCTTTGCTTTGTTAGAGAGGAACTCTTGTAGATGTCCTTTCTTAAGAAGCTCGTTGACTTCTATTCTCAAAGATATACAATCCTCCGTTTTGTGACCATGGTCATTGTGGAAGTCGCACAATTTGTTCGGGTTCCATCGATGGTCGGGCGACCTCATCTTCTAAGGCCATTTTACTTGGCCTACCATCTTCTTCAAGACTCCTACCAGCTTCGCGCTTGATATTGATAAGTTGGACACGTCCGGCCAAGTATTTACTGGCGAAAATCTGTTGCCGTTCGGCTTACCCAAATTCTTGTGTCCTTTGGCTCCTTTCTGTCCCTCTTCTCTTGTAGGTCTCTGTTAGGGCTTGTCATCTCTGGTCGTCTTCTTGGTCCTCATGATCCGAGGTTCTTGCCTGGCAAGTAAGTATTCTTCCCACTTGATCTGCGCCTGGGCGCGGGAGAGCACGTCTTCCAATCGTTTTGCATTGATATTTTGTTAGCTCCTTGTACAGATCCCCATGAGGCAGAAGTCCTCTTTTAAAGGCAGAAATTTCGGTGGCAACACTGCAGTTTTGGATCATGACCTTTTGATTGTTGAAGCAATGAAGGTAGCACCAAACTGGCTCTGCCATACGGTGTCTGATCTCATAAAGGTCGTTAGAGGACTAGGGAGTCACTCTGCTGCTAGCAAATTGCTCCATAAATAGATCGGTCAGATGAGCTAAGGATCTTATGGTTCCAGTTGGAATCGATATGAACCATTGCTAGGCAGCTCCCGTTAGGCTGGAACTGAATCCCTTGCACATGGCAGCTTCCTTGTGCTCCTTCTGGATCATTACAGTGAGCATCTTCTGCTTATACTGAACGATGTGATTATCTGGGTCGAAAGTCCTCTTGTACGGCTTGATGAATGGGAAGGTTAACTTCTTTTTCATGTCGGTGAGTGCGATCTCATCTAAGAAAGGAGTGTCCGCATAAGAGCTTAGGGCACTTTTCCCCAGAGGAGGTCAAAACCCAGAAGTCGTTCGATTACCGACTGCAGTGCCTCGAACTTGCAGTAGAACATATAGTCCAGTTGTCTGGCCTCTTCAGAGAGTGGAACAAGACTTGCAGCATGCAGCTCTTCCACGTCCATAAGATCCTCTCGCTCTTGAGCAAGATTCTGGTTCTCCTGGGCTCATGTTGCTGTTGGGTTTCCTCTTTCTCCAGAGTTATTGATAGGTGGAGTTTCCAGAGTAGGCATCCGGGGCTCGTGGACCCTGAACCTCTGGTTCGTGGCTTGATTTGCCGTCAAAGCCAAGTTTGCCTCTCTGAGGGTCTCGTTCTCGAGCTTCAGTTGCTGAAAACATTGCGTGTTCTCCTGGAGTGTCTTGGTATGAGTTTCCATCTACTGTCTCAAAGCCTGAAGCTCTGCAGTTGCGGCATCAACTCTAGTTGGAGTTTAATCCCTCCGTAATTGCTCAACCTCTCCTAGTCTTTTTTGCGAGGTTTCTAGCTGAGATCGCATCTGATGTACATACAATTTCATGCATATTTTAGTGTGTTTTAACTTAGTTT
>OVAN01014817.1:0-11758 GCA_900406275.1 Anastatica hierochuntica
AATCGATCCCTGTCATTCTGTGAGGAAATTTCTTCAGTCTTCTTGAGACTTCCTTCGGTGCTTGAAATTCCATTCAAATGCGTGCTTTTAGTCCATTCAAGCTCCGTTCCTGTAAAAACATCAAAGAACAACAAACCGCGCAAAAACGATCCGAATACATACCAAAAACCATAATTCTCGTATGAAAACCGTATTAAAAACCGATAAAATAAGAATACATCAGCATACAGCGATAATGCTGCTTCAAACTCGGCCTTGTCTTTGAAAATTTGTCCTCTATACAGATTATCATCCCTATTACCTCTGCCTCACTCCCCTCTCGATCGTTGTCACCATCGTCGTACACAGGACCACCATCAGCAGTTTTCAATTCAGCATCCTCACTAACCGCTTTAAATATGGTATTCAAATTCCTAGCAACTTGTCTCCTGCTGAGTTGCTAAACACTTCAATGGCTTTTATCGCCTACTTGGTTATCCACCCCATTCACTGCCCCCATTTCTTCTTCTACCACCTTCCCAAATGACTATAGAATGCTCTCTCCCTATTGAATTTTCACGAGCTTCAGCAACAGCTGTAAATGCAGTATCCAGATTACGTGAAACCCTTACCTTGCGTTCACCGTATCTAATCAACGCATCTGTTACCTCTGCGTTGTTCAACTGCCCCTCAAATCCAGCCCCATCTCCGCTTCCACTTGCCTGTAGACGTCCAAGCCCCCTATCTCTTCCACCTGAACTCTTAGGTAGCTATTCAATATGATGCCTCAAGCCAAGTGTGCTCCCACTTAGATTGTAAACAGGACGGTCTTCCAAGTAGCTTCTGTGCTATTCAGATATCCCCCCCCCCTTCTTGACAACCTGGTGAAGTGGGGATGACAATCAAACCCTGCGAAGGTTCAATGTCAGCATCAATGGCGTTTCCCTTATCACTTGCCATTTGATCAGTCGCACAATCAGCTCCAAACCCAGTACGCAGGTGCACATTAACCTGCTCTGCCTCCACATTACCCTCTGTCCCGTTTCCCGGCAATGAGCCTTCTACAAGCAAAGGCGTAAGAGCATCTGCAAGCCTTATAATAGCAGTTATGTTTGTTTTCTCAACCTCTTGTTGAATGCTGATTAAGGCATGTGCATCTGATGCAGTTCTCTGTGTTCCCNCCCCCCCCCCCCCGTTGTTAGTTGACGTAATGCTCTGGAGATATATGCCACCGCAGGCAAGATGCTCCTCAATTTGTCTGGCTCTCTCCTCACCCACATCAGTGTGGCTGCCACTAGCTGCAGCATCTGCTTGCCTCACAACCCTTCTTGTCGCTCCCTCTTCCATGCTCATCATTAGTTTAAGTTTTCATCTTGCGCTCTTCTGGAAAAAAAAGTGAAACACCGATGTTGTAAACAGGTGGCTTCTTCCCATTGAAGACAACACAATGTACTGAATCAAACCAACAACTTAGGGTAGGAGCATAGTTAGAAAGCCAAAACGCAAGCTTGACTACCTCAATGACGTCGCCATACCCCATCCCCTCTGTTAAAGATATCACTCTCGCCCAGAACCCTGATTTCAGTGCAAACTCCCATCGGCCACCCTCTTTGAACTGCCACCGTCCGGCAACAACCACCACTGGAATGGGTGGATCCTTAGCACCAAAACAAATTCATAGGTATCTACCTCAAAAAAACAAAAAACTCCGCCAACCATGGGTTAATAGAACGCGAAAGCTAGAGAAATTCTTGAATACACAACTAAATCGACTCTATTGTGACCTAAATCTCATGGTAAAACAAGAGATTTTTCGGATCATACCTTTTCGGTGGTAGATGGACCTCCGATCACAACCCCAGCCCTCATTTCAATTCCCATTTCAAAATCGAAATGAACTTCAAAACCTTTGTCAAGAATATTACAGATCTTCTTGTCCTGGGGAACTTAGACACCCTAATCAACTCGTCTAGGTTTTTATAGATGTCCATAGAACTATAATTTCGTACACGAGATTTGTGGCACAACTGGTGAACAGGAATCATCGTTATCGATGTGATCTGCAATTTGATTTATGAAACTCTCGCCTCTTAACGGGGTATTATCGTCATTTCGAGAACTTCAATTATGGCAATTTTGTAAGCCACAAAATTTATGGCAAATCTGAAAGGGGGCTAAATTTATGGCAAATATGTTAATAACCCATTAAAAAGTACTTGTTGCAGACTTGCCGTAATTAAAAGATTACACTTTACATACAAAAGATAGAACATCACATAATATGGGTTAAAAAAGCGAAGTCAAGAGTTACAACTTACAAACAATTTATCACCACAAAATACGTACGAAAATACGTAATAGGTATAGGTATATGTATGATAGTATACATTTATACAAACACATTTTTATATTATCTGGATCCAAATACACTATCAAAACCAAACAAGAAAACAAATTTAACAGTGAAAAATGAAAAACAAATTTTAACATTTAAGAACGTGTGATACTCGAAGAGAGAGAGAGAGTAGGAGAGATAATTGTTTCTTCTGGTTATGTAGCTTCAGAAGATAAGATCTCAAGCTCTGCCCACCACAGTGGAGAGAGTCTTGGTGTAGCTTGTTCTGGAGAAATTTTTATTACTTCTTTCAATTGTTCAACCACATCTTTCATTGTTGGTCGTTGACTTTGGTCAATCCTCAGACAATGTCGTGCCACATCACAGATCACTTCAAGCTCTTCTTCTTTAAATGATTTTAATGTAGAATCAATCATATCTCCTAAATGATCATTCTCTAGGTACTTTGATGCCTGTTTAAAAAAGAATACATTAGTAATGCAAAACCAGAAAAACTGATTTTAATTTGATTTTAAATTGTGAGTTTTTTACCCATTTTACAATGGAATCTTCTTCATCTGAATTTGAGAGTTTTCCAGAGATAATCTCAAGAATTAATACTCCAAAGCTATAAACATTAGTCTCCGGTTCAGGTGGAAATGGTAATGAAGATTGGCCTAAATCTCCACTCGTCGGTTTTTTCGGTTTAAGTCCGGTTTGTAAGCTAAAAGGAACATCTGCGACCTGCAAAAGTAGAATTCTTCTTCTAGTAAGTTAATTAAGAATCAATTACACCATTAAAATCGGTTTCTTATCAAGAAAGAAACGAAAAACCAATAAATCAGTTTTTTTGTAATGCAAGGAACCTTTGCTGCGTAATCATCAGTTAAGTAGATTCTTGATGAGCCAAGTTTAGAGTGTGCAACCGGCGGATTAAGCTCGTGCATATATTGCAGACAGTAAGCAGTTCCCATTATTATCCTCATCCTCGCGTTCCAATCAAGATGCTCCATTTCTTTATCTGAACATGAAGATGAAGATTGGCTCTTGATAATAATAAACTAACAAAAAAGATCTTGATACGAAGACATATTTAGATGTTTATTACCATGCAAATGTTCATAAAGAGTTCCATTTGGAGCATATTCGAAAACCATCATCCTATTAAACGGTTCATCTTCTTCGCAGTATCCAATTAGATTCACAAAGTTCTTATGGTTGATTCTTGACATTGTATCAATCTGCAAATTTGAGCTCTCTAAAGTCAATGAATGATTCTAAAAGAAAGCGTACAAATTTTTTTAAGAATTACCTTTCTGCGGTAAGCCATTTCCATAGCTCTTGTCCATTCTTTAGTTTCCAAAATCGCAGTTGAAGCAACCGCAATCTCAACACCACTTGACAAAGTTCCTTTATAGACAGTGTAACCATCAAATGCTTGAATGATATTACTGAAATCTTCACAAGCTGTTTCTAATTCAGACCGGTTTAACTTTGGTACACCTGCAAAATATTTCAATTATGTTAAACCGAAAACAGAGCAAACAGAGGGTGTTTTCAAGAACATTAAATTTTACCGGTAACAAAAGCTTTCTGCAATTGTCCACTTAAACCAGTTTTCCATGGACCTATAGTCTTCACAGCTCTTTTCCGATAAAAGAATATAACTGCCACTATAATCAGCATTGCTACAAATGCAGCAACGCCAATAACCACATACAACCAAACATCCTTAAATCCTGTTGACTTCTCTTCAAATTCCCTTGGAGGATCAGACATTGTGTTGTTATTATTCTCAGTTGTTGGAGGATTAGAAGAAGGAGGGAGTAGTGGAGGTCGTCTCTTCTTTGCAGTAGCTAATGCAGGAAATGACCCGCTGCTTCGAGGAAACTCTATTGTTATAATCTCAGGAGAAGGACTAGGAGCATCAGGCACAGGCATAGCCGCTATGTTACTTGTTCCCTCTAGTAACTCACGTCTTTTGAAGATACTAGTTTCCCTCTCTGAATAACCTAAAAAAAGAATTGAAATTTTGAGTTATATTTAGTTCAATATGTGTTTTAATTTCAGAAATTTCAGTCCTTTTGGTTTGTTTACTTGGTTGATAGTTCGCGACATAGTTCTTCCCGCGAGATTCTCTTCGCAGCCTGAAGAGATATCAAACATAGAAAATCAGTAACACAAAGAAGGAAAATACTAAAAAACCAAAATGATTTGAGATATTGAGTTTTAATATTGTGGGAAGAAAAGGAAATGCTTTCATGTAATGTCTTGAAGTTGCTTTAATCTGCAGTATGAAAGCTTGTGCTTTGTTTGATCGTATCAACCTTCTCCTTGAAACACTGTCAAATGGATAAAAAATTGAAAAACACTATCAAAGATTTCTCCATCTTTAGCATCCTCATTGCAAAAATAGGTTCAAAATTTGAGTTACCAATATCCAAGCTTTCTATTTACACAGTCAAGGACAGCATCCGAAGGCGATGACGGATCTCGGTTCTTATTCAACTGGACTTTATACAGCGATTGAAGTCTCAACAATTTTATCTTCACAAAACCCGCAAATTTGTTCCCAGAAAGCAACCTGGATCCACAGGTGTTCATAAGACTTTGATTTGGTTTTTAAAAAGCATTCATAAGACTTTTAACTCACAGGTGTTCTGGTGACAAAACTTTGTTTAGCTCGGATGGAACTAATCCGCTTAACTTATTATCTCGTAAATCCAAGAACTCTAATTTCGCAAAAGATCCGAATTCTTTTGGAATACCACCAGAGAGATTGTTCTTGGATAGTATTCTACAAAATTAATAAAAGAGAAGAATTGGTTTACAGTTGTTGCTATTTCAAGAAACAGAGCAAAAAAGATAAGTAAAGAAAAAAATCTTACAGAGATCTTAATTCACTTAATTGACTAAGCTCAGGAGCTAAAGTACCTCCCAAAGAACGGCCACTAAGATTCCTACAAAGCAAAAACCAAAAGATTCATCAGAAAATTGGAACAAGAATCACAAAAATGTTAAATAAATAACAAAAATATGACATTTACTCACAGCATCCACACTTTGTTATCGACACACGTTACACCAAACCAAGAACACACATGATCATTAGAAACATTCCAATATGCAAGAGTTCCATGAGGATCAGAGTCAACTCTTGCCCGAAATTTCAACAATGCAAATCCTACATTCATGATTCACAAACAATCACTTAAAACATTTCACAAAAGAAAAAATTGGTTAAGAAACTTTAAAGTTGTATTCATTTTTACCTTCGGAATTGAGGGACAATGAGGAACAAGATTGAAGGGTAATGATCAAGAACAAGAAGCAAGAGAATTGAAATCCAATTGGATTCCATCGACAACCCATTTTAGGTTATACACCAAATGCTATACAAAATACGCCAGATCTTTTTCCTAATGAACAAATATATAAAAACAAAAGAAGAAAAAAAAATCCAAACTTTACAGAATCCTCAGCAAGAGGAGAACAAGGAGGTTGATAAATGAAAATAATCAGGGTCTCTCATTGTTTTTTTAGTTTTGCAATATTAATTGCACAAAACCCTAATCATTTTTAAAAAATGTTCATTTTCCTTATGAACCAGGCAACTCGTAAGTTCTCTTCTTCTTTTTAATCTCTTAATACCTGCAAAAAGAAAAAAAAACATCCAACAAGAATCCAAACAAAAAAGAAATATCAAAACTTTGATGATAACAAATGTTAAGAAAAAAACCAAATATAAAAAGAATAAGAATAACCCTCTTGAAGAAGCAATGTTAAACAAAAACATGGAACCCACCAAAAGAAAAATGAAGAAACATTGCAAATCACCTTAAAGAAGAAACTTCTTAACCAAGAATTGGGTAGAGTTTGAGAAAAATCAAAAAGCTAAAAAGAAAATATTCCCAGTTTTTTTTCTTTTGCAGGAAGATGATGATGATGATGATCTTAGAGTTTTCTCTCTTCGACCATCTTTGGTCTCTCCAAGGCCAAAGGGTGGTGAGGTTCTCTCTCCTTCCTCTCTCTTCTCTTTTTTTTCTTCTTCTTTCTCTCTCTTTACGAATCTTTTTTCCTATTTTCTATTCTCTTCCTTTTTCCTAACAATTTTCCCCCACAAAACTGTCTTTGTTTTTTTTTTCTTTTTCTTGTTTTGTTTGAAATTCTTAATCAACCAGTGAGGCCCTAATAACTTGCTTTAGATTTTCCATAATTATAGAAATATCTATATGCTTTAAAAACCATTACTTTATTTTATAAGACTAAAGTATTCATAAAAACATATATATATATATATATATATTTTAACATCANATATATATATATATATATATATATGGCGGGAAAGATTTGATTAGTTGACTTCTGATTACGTGCGTGCCGCTCATAGGAGTGGCAAGGTCAATGAATTGGCGCCGTTGGATATTTCCTTAAAAATGTAGAGATCAACGGTCTAAAGATTTACATTGTGTTAATTTTCCGACTGATTGTACTATGATAATTAGTACATGCCACCCACTACTTGTATTCTTTTAATTTTGGTAATAGTTTTATAAATTTCCAGTCAACCTTAATTATTTTCTCGATATATATATATATATAGTATAGTACTTTACTGCGTTTATTGAAAACTTAAGATATTAGTTTAGTTAATTGAAAAAATAAATATTGGGGACCAAGTGATTCTAATGCTTGATCAATATGATTATATTTTTTCCCGTGATGAAATTTGTTGGGATTTTTGAGCTTACCTAAGAAATGTAACAAGAATGGTATTTGATTGTTTGATTATAAGATTCTATGAAATACAAGAAGAAACATTATCTGATTTTCTTCTAGTTATATCTTATTTGATTTGACATAGTTGTCGTTAGGAGCTTAATAAGTTGGGATGCTCTGTTCGTGTCTGAAGAAGTTGTCTGGATCAACTTTTGATTTAACCAACACCAATCTATTGAAATTGTCTTTGAAGTACTTAGCTCCCCATACTTGAGCTTGTTTGATGTTAGACTTTGCATTTTTCTTGTTCTTTCCAAGGTCTAGATCACGGTAGTTCACGTAGGCTTGTCGTGGATGCGTTGAGACATAAGGCGTCATGAAACTATAGAAATCTTTGATCCATTTGATGTGTTTGCTCGGTCTCTTGCCGTTGTCTTGCCAATTTGTGACATATTGAATCATGAAGATGACTCCTTTCCTATGCGGAAAAGGGATTTGGGATTCAGGAATCTTCGCCATCATTCCTCCGTAAGGGTTCCATATCATCATTGGAGAATCTTCTTCAAGGAACTTCGTGAAGAGCCCTTTAAGCCCGGATTCGGGAATAGGGTTCTTCACAAAATCGGATTTGGCTTTGAAACTAATCTTTGGGAAAGGAGACTTCCCTTCAAGCAAAACATCAGTAGGAGTGTTACCAGGGAATCCAGAAATGTAAACAATGGATTCAAGCCAGCTCATTTCCACACAATCTTCCGCTGTTAGCCCTAGCTCCGGGAAGTCCTTCTCCATAACTTTCATCAACGCGCTTTTGTTGCCTAGAAACAGAGCGTTATACGACATCGTCACAGTCTTGGTTCCATTGTTTCCAATTACGTTGAAGATCACTCGGATGAATAGATCTTCCACAAGCTTGTCGGAAGCCACTTGCCACTTTGAAAGAATCTTGTGACCAACATCTTGTTCTAACGTTTTGGTGACGGTGAAGACGGTTACAGTCTTAGGAACAGGAACAAGCTTAATCTTCCACGCCAATATCACCCCGAAACTCCCCCCAGCACCTCCTCTGATCGCCCAAAACGTATCCTCACCCATCGCTTTTCTGTCGAGTAATGTACCGTTGGCATCCACCATCTTCGCGTCTAGAACGTTATCTGCACCAAGACCGTATTTCCTCATCATGGAACCGTAGGCACCGCCTGTTATATGCCCGCCAATACCTAAGCTCGAGCACAAACCTGCTGGAAACCCGTGGACTCTGCTCTTCTCTGCGATCCTACAAGTTAGCAATACAGTTTCTTGATCAAATATACAATCAATGCTAAGATTCAAATGTTGGAAACATTTTTTGTTTGGTCACTGTGCCTTACCCTTCCTCCCTTTCACAATTTTAGATGTTTTAGAATTATCTGTTCAAGTTTTCTATGCATTTTTAATAATAAATTGTTAAATTCAAGAATTCTTTTGCCTAAAACCGTTAGTTCAAAGCAATAGAAAATTGGTTTTTATACAAAGTAAAGTAGTTATAGATATACATTAATTATTTTTATAATATGTGTGAAAAGTTAAAAAGAAAGTATGGAAACGGAAGAAGTACCTATAGTAAAGCTCACCAACTGTAGCACCAGCTTGAACCCAAGCACTGTTGTCTTGAATATCAATGTTGATCTGTCTCAGCTTCGACAAGTCCATCACTATAAACGGTTTTTCAGTCTCCGAGACGTAAGACAAGCCTTCGTAGTCGTGACCGCCACTTCTGACTCGGACATGAATTTTGAGTTTCTTGGAACAGATGATGGAAGCTTGGATATGTGACTCGTGAACCGGTTTGAATATGAATACCGGTTTAGGCATCGATTTTGTCAAATACCGGAGATTTTGAGCAGTCGATTCCAGGACTTCGACGAAGATTGAAGCGTTTCTTTCAGGAGTGAAGAACGTATTCTCAAGTGGGAAATCGGCATTTGTGCTGCTGTGGAGACAATTGATGAAGTAATCTTGTGGAGAGGTTGAAAAAATTGGTGTTACTGTGTAGAAAGAAAAATATAGGGCTAAAAACAATATATAAGAATATGAAGGGGGTGGTTTTGAAATTCCCATTCCTACAGACAAACACACAATCGGTGAGGACAAGATGGAAATCGACGAATGTTTGAGAGTTATCTTCTTCTGTGAATGAAGAAATGTATACATATATCATAAGATATGGAATATTATGTTATGAAAAAATTAATATAAAAGATTGTGATTAACACGAGAAACATTATTCTAGTTGATAACGTGGTTATCATTAGATTCCATGATTAGGTTTTCTTTATTACCACGATTATCTTGTCTGGTGATGTAATACAATGATAGTTACATTCCAACGACGTGACGGCCATTTTCACGGATGTTGAAATGTTGGATTTATTTTAGCTTATGGCCATTTTAAAAATAACTAAATAAGTTTAGCTTGTTACCTTACATGGTGGAATTAGAAAACTAAAAATTTGTTTTTTTTTGTCATTAAACGGACCACAACAACTTAAGTCCGACAGTCTACGTATTCTCTCCACTCTGTGGTGAAAGAGGATCGAACCCTAATGCCTGAAGATCGGTTCTGAAGATTTAACCACAAGGTTACAATGTCCTCTGCAAATTTATTTATTTATATGTAAAACTATCATGATATGCCTATTATGTTATCAAATCTATTTACCAATAGAGACTTTTTATTCCAAATAATCATTCTAATTAACGGATACAAGAAAAACATAACAATTCCACGCACCCTAATAGGGGTTATGGTAATGATCAATTTCTAAAGAAAGATTAACTCACAACTAATCTTAATTGAAATGTAATAGTGCCTTATGACGTGAAATAGAATAAATCAAACATCGCCATATGTTTATCATCTTCATAGCTCGAATAACAGTTTGAGGTTGAAGAGCATATCTTGAAACAATAATCAGATCTTGAACCGATAAAAAATCTAGTCAAAAGGAATACCAACAAAACAATGCAAGGATAGAGGCGTTGTTGTGCATCCAATAAAAGACACACCGTCAATTTTTCGATCCGGCATCGTTGATCTTCCGATCCGGCATCAAACCGTTGACCTTGCGATCCGGCAACAACCGTTGAACTTCCAATCCGGAACAAAGCCAAAACCCGCTACAGTACAAAGGCACCAGGAGAAATCTTCGTCGATAGCCACAACGCCTCCATCTTTAAATAAAGAAAAAAGGGTAAAATCAAATAGAACATAGACATAAAAGAAAAAATACGAAACAAAATAGCCCTCTTACAGTGTCGGTACAAAGATCCGATCACCGGAAAGGCAAAACACGAAAACCAATAGAGCCTTACATAACGATTAATTAGATTAAAGACAACCACCCTCTCCATAACACACATATATCCTTAATAAACTATTTTGTTTAAGTCAGCCCCTTAATAAACTATTTACCATGCAACACACAACTATAAACAATCGTATATTGTTTATTGGCAATTAGATAAATGAGATTTAATTTTTTGAGTTACTTTTAACTAATATGTTTATTGTTTTGACTAGTCAACGAAAATCCGAATGTAGACTTAGCCAAGATCATGGATATGATCGGATGGCTTGGTCAAGTGTGAGATCCGATCAAGATGATCCAAACATGATAAGGGGAACTGATCTGATCGGCGAACTGAACTCAGCTGACGTGAATAGACTGGTCTGGTCGAGCCGAAAGTGTCCCAAGAAGGAAAACAATTCGTTTGAGCTGAGTTGAGCTAGCTAGTCAGTCCAGACATGCCAGTTAAACTGGTCGGATCAGATAAGGATGGTCGGATTCAGACAAAGACTGTCTGGATCAGACAAGGCAGTTAATCCTGTGAGATCTGTATAAGGAAGCTTGTTAGGACTTAGCCATTTTTCGTCCAAGGAATTGGCGAAAACAGTTACTTGGCAGTTTTCATGCGGAAATGTGAATTTGCGTAAATATTTTGAACGGGTATGGTTATTCCCAAGGAAAGACGCGTTTGGGCGGTTATGGGCGGTTTCTCGTGGGCCAAAATGCAAAGTTTTGTGCCTTAAGTTAAAAGTGACGGGTTTTCTCTCATTCTTCACGAAAAAGAACACAAAAAGTTACAAAGTGCAATTTTGAGAGAGATTGGTCGAGTGACTGATGAACTGACTACACCAAGTGACTGATCTGAGAGATTGGGACGATCCGACCGTGTCTGTTGACTAAGCCAATTGCGAAAGCGACAAGAGGTGTCAGAAAGCGATTGTCTGACCCTAAGGCTAATGAGTTCGTGACTGTAGCATTTCATAATTTTCTGTGAAGACCGATGGGCTGTGAATGCTTGTCTGATGGCCGGTGGCCGAGTATTCACTGTTCTTATGGTCGATGGCCAAGTGTACTGTTTATATGGGTTGTTGGCCGAATTCGTTATATCCTACTAAGGCTGATGGCCAAATTTACATGATTAAAACTTGAACTAAGTGTATTTCATAACTGAATTACACGAATAAATGAACTGAGTAACTGGTTGATTATATGCATGGCTGATGAGACGAGATTACCGATCTCACTCAGCAATTCTTTGCTGATGCATTATGCGTGAATGCAGGTTCTGATTCTGGCCAAGATGGCTCTGTTTTAGCAGCACGAGGATCATAGCTGGGAGTGAAGGATACACTACAAGAAAACACGCAATTTGCGAGGAAGGTTTTACTCGCAAATC
>OVAN01014818.1:0-11394 GCA_900406275.1 Anastatica hierochuntica
GCTACTGTGTTCGCCTTTCGTGGAATAAGTGTCAACGAGAAGTCTGGAAAGAACTCCTGGAGCAGCTGAAATTCCTGAATTTTTGTTTGTAAGACTGGCCAGTCATCCGGATGTTGAAAAATGTTTGTTTCGCACTGTCTGTCTGGAAGAGCTGATAGTCTATTCGACAGTTGTGTACTTCAGCCATCGCCCAGATCAGAGCTTCCAACTCTAAATGAAGAGGTGACAGACTTCGGCGTTGGCATTTCTCTACCACCATGATGACCGTACCATCTGCATTTGTACAACTCCATCCAAGTCCAGAAGTAGGATCAAATTGTTTCCATGACCCATCTACTCGGCAAATTAAACCATCTGTACCAGTAGGTTCCATAGATAACTGTTCCTCGTCAGTAGAAAAGGTAACTTGCGCTTCATGCCAAACTGTGGAATCTGTCTCTGCATTTTGGAGAATATCATCCACATCCGATTATACCCCTTGGAAAGTTTGCTTGTTTCGTGCTTTCCATATTAGCCATAAAATCCATGGAAATAGTTCATAGCGATCCCTATCATAATTTCTCAAGGGAGTTCGCCAAAAAAGGAAATCCATATTTGAAAAAACTGAGTTTGACGGAAAGGCCTGCATCCTGTCCGGNCTGCATCCTGTCCGGATTGTTAAAAGAATCCCAACCTTTCATAATCGAGGGGCATTCAAAGAAGATGTGATTAATCGTTTCCTCATCAGAGCCGCATCGTTTACTTATTGTCCCACAATGTATACCTCTATAAACTAGTTCTGTGGTCACCGTTAAACTCCATGTGATAATTTGCCAAAGAAGATGTTGTATCTTCAGAGGACAATGTATTTTCCATGTGTATGCTTTTAAAGCTTCCAGACCCGATTCCAAACCATTATTGTTAATTCGCGTTACATCCAGTGAATTCAGTAGTCTATATCCTGACTTGACCAAATATTGCCCCGACCTAGTATAATACCAGACTAGACCATCGCAAGTAATGGTGTAGCTTGGATGAATGCCGCGAATTAGTTCAGTGTCTTCTGGATCAAAAATTCATGTAATAAAGGCAGACGCTAACCCCTCGTTGTTGGGTCTATCAATTGATAGACTTGTAGCCTAGGGTGCCAAAGACTTCCCCGACCTCTTGCTCGACGCAAATTAACATCCAGAATCCAAGGGTCATGCTAGACCCTTGTTTTTATATTAAACCTTGTTTTTAAATTAAAAAATTAGTAAAAAATAATTTGAGTAAAAATGTATATCCATAAATTAAATCTTATCAATTACAAGGTATATAAATTAATTCAAACTAAAGCAATTAAAATTAATTAGGTTAGAAGTCTGCATTTGTAGTTAAACATTGTTTTTAAATTAAAAAATTAGAAAAAATAATTTGAATAAAAATGTATATCCATAAATTAAATCTTATAAATTACAAGTTATATAAATTAAAATTTCATAAAATTAAGTCAAATTAAAGCAACTAAGATCAATTAGGTTAGAAACAACACATGCATCCGATGCAGACTTGTTAAACCTTATATTTAAATTAAAAATCAGAAAAAATAATTTGAGTAAAAATGTAATCCATAAATTAAATCTTATCAATTAAAAGGTATATAAATTAAAGTTTCATAAAATTAAGTCAAATTAAAACAACTAAGATCAATTGGTTAGAAACAATACATGTACTAGTTAGAGTTTATGGTTTGGGGTTGACTTTAGAACTCAAAATTTGTTTGTTGTAAATGTTAAATTAGTACAAACAAGTTTAATTACAAACATTTACAAAGTAATTTTATTAAGGACTCGACTAAAAATTATAATTTTTTGTATTTTCGTTTTAGAAGACCTCACAAAGAAGTCTACTTGTTTCTGTTGAAGACTTCTTGAGCAGACTTCTGTTGAAGACTTCTTGAGTAGACTTCTCTTGAAGACTTCTTGAGCAGAATTCTGCTCTAGACTTCTTGAACAGACTTCTGCTTCAGACTTCTTGAGCAGATTTCACTAACTACTTTTCTTTATATTTGCAGAGCATGGATAAGCCGAAATTCCCTTGCAGACTTTATTCAAAGGGAGATGAACCATATCCGATGAAAAGTATTGGCTTCTACAGTGGCGATACTAAGCTGTTTACGGCGCTTGCCAATGCTTTAGAAAAAGATGAATGGGAAGAGCTTCATGATTTCAGGTTAGGTATGTTTATTAGGCTTCATAAATTGGACTTTGGTTGGCATCAAGGCTGGTACGCTACATGCTCAATATGCAGTTAGAATGCAATAAGAAGTATGAGATATGGTGTCTTATTGGTGCTACTCCAACGAGGTTTTATCTACATGAGTTTGAGCACATCATTGAACTTAGCTGTGAATGGAGTGATAACTTGGAAGCCCCTGAGATTGAGGTCACCGAGGAAATGAGAGAATTATGGGAGCTTCCAGGAGTGGATATTGAGTCTGGCCTAAGTATCGAGTGCCTAACTACAATCTGTGGGATGTGAAAGTTGTTGTCTAGACAGGACCAATTGAGTCTGAGATACTTAACCATCTACGCTAGGTTCATCGAAGCATAGAAACCCTCAACACCCACATGGGTTAGTTTGGCTAGGCTCATCATAAACTTAGAAGAGTTCGAGAACTATCCATGGGGAAGAGTTGCGTTTAAGAGGTTGACACAATGTGTCAAAGAAAAGGATTTTTGCAAGGCGTACTACACCGAAGGGTTTGCCCAGGTTCTTCAAGTATAGGTGTATTACGTTCTACCCGACTTTGGCGTTGAATTTGGAGAGCCGATTGCTGGTAGGAGTCCACCGATGCTCGCTATCAAAGGAGCAAGAGGGAGGAATTATGTTAGAGAGGCTATTATAAAACATGTTTTCTGTTTTCTTTTATGAAATTCTTCTGTTTTTTTTTATTTCTTCTTAGTTTTTTCCACAGACCCGTATCAAATCCTTCCGGACAAAGGAATTTGATGACATGTTTGATTTATGGGGTGATGATGAAGAGGCGAGAAGGTCGACAACATCATCAAGGCAGTTTATGGTCAACTTTCTGGTTGTGGATGGAGTTGGTCTAAAAAAGATTGAGATCTGATTGGTGTCCAGAAATCGACTCAAGTGAAGTCGGAGATGTCTCTGCCCAATAAAAGAATCATTGATGATGCTGAAGGAAGTCGAAAGAAGAGTCGTTCTGAGTCTACTACGTTTATGATGGCGGATGATGGGCCGGGTGTAATGGACATGATGAAAAGCCACATTGATCAATGCTTTCCAAGGATCACTGAAAAGATGAATGATGGTTTTAGTAGTTGTACAGACACTATCAAAGATCTTGCGGATCGAGTTTCTGCCTTGGAGAAGGCAGTGAATGTGGTGAGAGAAATGAAAGAAGCGAAAGTGAAAGGAGACGACGGACTCAAACCCACCAATGATGAGCAGGTAAAGTCTAATGATGAGCAGGTGAAGTAGAACAATGATGATCATTTGGCAGAAAAAAGACATATAATAAGGAAGGCATAACCGTCACAGAAGTCGGGGTTAGTTCCAATCCTTCTCCCAAGAAAAAGAATACCCGAAAAAAGAAGTCTAAGAAAAAGGCTTAAAATGTTGGTTCTTTTGTGATTGTTTCCTGTACTTGTTCTTTTCTTCCAAACTCTTTATGACAATGTTTATGTTTGTTTCTTTGGTTGTTGACAACAATATGACAATAATACGCATTGGTTGTGATTCTGGTTGACAATAATATTTTTTTTAATCAACAAATGCAGAGAAAACAGGTCATGCCAAGTGAGAGTGTCAACGGAGGCAGAGAATCAAGTGTTGTGATTCTCGATAAAAAGAAGTCGGACATTGACTGTTTTAAACTAGAAAAACACAAGGAAAAGACCAAAGTAACATTGATGTTGAACCGTGCAAAGAGTGACCGAATAAGGAGATTGGCGGCTACACAAATTCATCCTTTCGAGGGAAATAGCACCGTAAAGGAGATTTTTCCAAACATGGTGGCTAGATATGATCCGTTTACTCCCGTGGACAAGCAAAAGGTCATTGCGCTTAATGCTTGGCTGAAACTTGAGTCGTAAGTAACTCATTTTACTTTTTAAACACATGCTTATGTGTTTTTAAAATTATGTTTAATGTGTTTACACTTTTTAAACACATGTTTATCCATTTTTAAAAACATTTTTAGTGTGTGTAAGTATTTCACACGTTTCGTATTTTGCAGGGGTTATCCTAAAATGAAGCCAAACTCGATGCTTGATTGGTTTTAGCTTCTGTGCACTCCAAAAAAGTGGTTGAAGGAAAGAGTATGTCAGACTTCTTTATTAGACTTCTTTATCAAACATCTCTATCAGACTTCTCTTTCAAACTTCTCTTTCAGACTTCTCTTTTAGGTTAAGTTTGGACTAACACATTTTTCCTTTACTATATGCAGCACCTCAATGTTGGGATTAATCTTCTCAGGCAATGTTTTACTATGCATCCAAAATGGTTCCGGTCAGAAAGAATATGTTTCGTTGTTTCGTTTTTTGGCATAATGTGGAGATCAAAGTATCAAGAATTTGTGGACTCTACTACGAATCCTGATGATTCGGGCAAACTACTACCTGCTGGATCTCTTGACTACTACACAGGCGAGGAACCAAAGTTTTGCCAATCATGGAAGACTTGAGGACTCGAGATTGATGATGTATACTCGACCTTACACGTCATCGGTAAGCATTGGGTGGCTATGTAGACTTCAATTCTGAGGAGGCACATTGTTATTTGGGACAATGCCATTATCTTTGCTTCTAGCCAGCAGATAGTTGATGCCGTAGAGACCATTGTTGTCCTCATGGCTTACATGCTTCGTGAGTTGGCTTCTTCGGAGGATAAGCACAAGTATACGTTTGATCCATTCACACATGAGAGGATTCCAGCTTTGGGAGTGCCACTGAACAAACAAAGTGGTGATTATGGAGTGTACGCTTTGAAGTATATGAAGTGTCATGCACTCGGAATGGCGTTTCCTTCGAAACTCTGTGACGCCAATATGAAAGTTATTAGGGAGAAGCTAGCGGGCAAAATATTTGATGAGACCAACTTACGTGGCAAGGAGGATTCTTACAGGTCATATAATTTATTTGACACATATATATGATATGTGTCCAACGATTTATATTCCTATGTCAGATGAAACTATTTGGATTCTAATTGTTGTAGTACTTATAACCTATAAGTTTTGGTAATTTCTATTGTGGGGGTAAGTTTTTGTGACCCACATATAGAAACAGTGATAAGTAGGAAATTTTTTTGTAACCTATCAACGAATGGAGTGAAATCAGGTCCCGAACATCTCATATCATCTTAAAACAAGTTTCTGATGATAATACACATTGCATAATGTTGTAGACAAAAAAAATTGTAGATAAAACAAATTAGCACATGATATAATTGTTGTAGACAAATGAATCACATGAAAATAAACACAAGAACACACCAGACAAGGAACCACATTAAAATAAACACAGGAACACACATGAAAAGAGAAGAAAAAGTAGACTTCTTCGAAAGACTTCATGAGTAGACTTATGTAGCAGACGTCTTTCTGTTTCGATTTTTGTTGACGTTCAACTCCTACAAATGAGAATAAACACATAGACTTTTAAAAAATGTTTAAGTAGACTATAAAAAATTGAACAATTGTAAAAATGAGAGTGATTTACGCATTTCCGTCGCATGTGGCCCGATTTTCGGCATATCGAACAATTGTATTGCTTGTGAACCTTTCGCGGTTTGATATTTTTCTTCTTTGCAAGTTCAAGCCAAGTTTGCCATCTAGACTTCTTCTTTCTCCCAGGAAGTACCTTCACGAATGGAGGAAGACATTGTATCTTTGTATTAGCCAAACTTTCATCTCTGTTTGGGAAAATATTGGTCGAGTATCCCGCATACACCTATTCCTTCGCGTAGGATGGACATACAAGTGAAGGCACTTGGATCTTGGCCTCTATCGCAACTGCAATAGCATGTGAACAAGGTACTTTTTCAATATTCCACACACCGCAATCACACATTCGGTTCTCCAAATCAACGACACAATTTTTCTTCCCTCCCTTCACATAAAGTCGCCAACTATCTATGTGGTCCACCGTCATCCTATCTGCATAATATCCACGAACTGCCAACAAATATTCAACTCCACGACTGTGAGGAGTTGTAAGACTGAAAGCATCTTCACGTCTTTTCCAATACCACCTTCCTAGCCTCTCTCTTATAAACTCGAGAAGAAACATTATCGGGAATCCTTTTGCAACCTTAATGACTGAGTTGAGAGATTCGGCGATGTTGCTGATCTTTATGCTGTATCTGTCACCGTGGAAGTGAACTCGTGACCATAGCTTCACGTCCGCGTCTTCCAAGTATGCCGCAAGTTCGAGATGCAAACATCGTAGATCGTCCATGTACCGGTTGAATTCAGGAAGCATATATGCATACGCAACACCTTTCACCAAATACATAAGTTTTTTCCCCTTAAAATTCATCATAATGTTGCTCTGTAGATGATTGTAACATATCCCTCGTGTTGCCCATGGTAAAATTGTTTTACATGCTTTCTTGATGGAAGTGTGTCTATCCGAAACTATCACCAAAGGGAATTGATCGGAGATACATTCGTGTAATTCGAAGTCCACAATCTCAAAAACCAACAGAAATAATTGAAAATTACCGTCTTGCGGTTGCTACGAGTAAAACACCTATGTACTTGTCGTTCAAGTGAGTTCCATCCACCATAATGACTCACCTCATATATTGAAAGCCATCTACCGGAGCTCCAAAAGCAAGAAATAGATATTTGAATCTATTCTCGGGATCAAATTCAAGACCGGTGACAGTTCTTGGATTCGCTTTTTGTATCAAGTACAAATATGAAGGCAAGTTTTTATATCCATCTTCTGCGATTCCCCGTACCAATTGTTTGGCTATCATCAATGATATGTATGAAGTGGTATAATCCATTCTCATACCAAGCACTGTCCTCATTGAATCTCGGATATGCTTCGATGTTATCCCATCGATAATCCCAACACGGTTTACAAATAGATAAGCAATATACTTCAGAGTAGAATGTTTTCGATGAGCCATTCGATCCGCCATTGAACATGTATGGACATCCAAATATTTTGTCGCCCAAAATGTATTTGCCTCGTTCTTCAAACTCGCTTTAAGTTTCCATCTGCATCCTTTCACAGAACAATGTGCAACAAATAGAGTAGTCGTGGACTTGTATGCATAGAATGAAAATTGTTGCATGATCGCCGTTATTCGCACTCTATCTGCAACTCATCCTTGCTACTAAAACTTTTACCAACAAAAATATTGTTGTTCCATGTTGCATTGGCTCTTACTCCGTTCATAACAGAACGCGCTTCGGTATCATTTACATTTTCATCCTCATCTTTCACTTTCCCATACTTATTGTAGTCTTCATCATCCTGTAAATATCGACCTCGTCTTCATTTGCCTTAACATCTTTATCTGATCGTATATCCGAATATTCATCCCCACATATATCTGCATCATCCGAACCTACATTTGTTTGTTCAGCCCCACATATATACGCATCTTCATCATGATCACTGTTTGGATCTGAATAAGTCTCAGCATCCATCTCAAATCGACTTGAAACACATAAACGTACAACATGCATTCTACTAAGCTCGATTAAACTCTGAACTTGTCTATCACTTGTGATATACATAGGATGAGTATCTAAAGCCATTTCTTGCAACATTGAATCTGGTTGAGAGTAATTCAACAAATTTCCGCTTGCCCAGCTTGTAATCAGGCCCGACCTTGGAAGGAAGCTGGGGAAGCACCAGCTTCCGGCCGCTACAAAATAAATAAATAATCGGCCTTGTTTTGACAAAAGTTTTCTTTAGTCCAGGTGGTAATAGGTACTCATATAAGAGTTCCTTGGTTCAAACCTCAACAATATCAATTTTTTCCTCTCATTTTTATTATTTTATAACAATATTTAGGCCCAAAATTTTCCATAGTTTCCGGCCCACAAATAATCCGGACCGGGCCTGCTTGTAATCATCTTGTGCCATTTCGACAAGTTCACCAAGGGTACAACCATCAATCAAAAAGAACATTCTCCCTCCTTTGCGAGTATCCATAACAAAATTCTATGAATTTTCATTAATCGCCCATGCACCATAAACAACCGGCAAATTCACCATTCTCTGCAAGAAATAAACATTTAAACGTATTAGCGATCAAAATCCAAAAAATGTTATTATACACATGCAAAATACACATCTTCAAAAATTATTTGTAAAGCAAACTTCTTTTGAAGTCTACTCCTTAAATGGCAAGGAGACTTCTTTTGAAGCCTACTCAAAAAAGACAGAGAAGACTTCTTTTGAAGTCTACTCCAAAAGACAGAGTATACTTCTTAGTGAAGTCTACTTTTAGATTTCATTTAGGTTAGTTATGTAATTCTGATTTATTTCGAGTAGACTTCAGATAAAGTCTGCTAAAAAAGAGGTTAATTTTGTAGTTGACCAAAATGTTGACTTTTCGAGTAGACTTCGATGGAAGTCTACTTAGGTTAGTTTTATAGTTGACCAAAATCATAATAAATTGATTTTTTTAGCAGACTTCTCGGAGAAGTCTGCGCATGTTAGTTTTGTATTTGACCAAACATTAACTTTTGGAGTAGACTTCTTACGAAGTCTACGTAAGTTAAGTAGACTTCCAAAGAAGCCTGCTACATGAAATTTTGAGAAGTCTGTTGGAGGGTTGAATTCCTCATAATCGCAAACTTCTTTAAAAGTCTACTTAACTTACGCAGACTTCTTTTGAAGTTTACTCACTTTTTGAAAAATACTTAGACTTCTTCTGAAGCCTGCTCCAAAAAGTCAATATTTTGTGATTTTGGTCAAATACAAAACTAACCCGCTCAGACTTCTTTTGAAGTCTGCTCTAGCAAGACAACTTTGGTCAACTACAAAACTAACCTCACTTTGTTGCAGACTTCAAAAGAAGTCTGCTAAAAAAGTCAAATATTTTTGTCAACTACAAAATTAACTTGTCTTTTAGAGCAAACTGCTTTTGAAGTCTGCAATTTTTTTTGTTTTCAAAGAAATGTGCAGACTTCCTAGGAAGTCTACTCAAATATTTTTTAACTACAAAACTAACCTCTGTGTTGTCTAGCAGACTTCCAACTTTAACGAAAATGAAGCTTTAGAGCTACGTTGAGCTGATTTGAGCTGATTTGAGCTTGTTTCGGCTTCTTCAAGTGCCCAGAGCTTAAAAGAGACATTGTTTATGTCTTTATCTATGCTCAAATTGCCGGAATAAAGAGATCCCCAAACTTGAAATTTTTAAAAACGAATATTAGAGAGTTTTTTGGTTTGAATTGGAGAGAACATGAGAGATAATGAGGTTTTGCAACAAACATTGAGCAAAAACGTGAAGATATAGCTTTGAATGAAGCATTTAGAGCTTCAATTTGGCTGTTAATGGTAGTTGACAAAAATTGATGATGATGACATTTTGGTTAATATTTGAAGATGTTGAGGGTCTGTTTGTATTTTTAAAATTCTGTTTTTAATTAAATAATTTGTAAATAATGGGATGAATAGTAAATATGAGTTATGGAGAAGAGTAGAATATGAAATTTTGAAAAATGAGGGGAGAGAAAGTTAGATTTGTATTTGACCAACATATTTAATTCATTTTTGCAACCATAGATTAAAATGGACTCTATATTTTTTTAATCACCAAATAGACTCTATTTAAAAGATGGAAATGTAAATGGTTTGGTTAAGAGCTAAAAATTTAAAATTTGCATTTTATTGGCGTAGATTTAAAATTTTAGGACTTTTCACATATTTAAATCTGGACAAGAAAACTGAACCCGAAAACCGAACCGAATCCACAAAAAAGCGATATCGACCCCAGTAAAATATCCAAAAGGACCATAGACTTCAATACCTGGAAAACCAAATTCGAACCTATCCGAATCAAAATATTTCAAATACCCGAAAAACCGAACTACAATTATATACTTAAATCTATTAGTTATTTTTAGATTTAATATCCAAAAATATTTAAAATATTTTAAAATACACGAAAAACTATTTGAAAATTATCCAAATTTTCTAAAATTACACGAAAACACTATAAAAGTAGTCAAAAAAAATTACTAAAAATACTTAAAATATCAAAAATACTTCAAATACCTACATACTTTTCACTCAAATAGTTGAACCGAACCAATTTTCATGTTAGTTTTAGTTATTGGTTCATATATTTTTCAAATTATATTATTTTTACTTTTAGATTTTTGGGATTTTTTACATTCATTTGAATTTTCTTTTTTTTTTTGCATAATTTAAACGGATATACTAAAACTCAAACCGAATCCGCAAAGATCCGAATCGAGACCGAACCAAAATTTTTAAATATTCGAATGAGACATAACTCTCTAACCCCGAAAATTCGAAGCCCGAATAAAACCGAACCGAATCCGAACGTCCACCTAAATATACCGAATCTTTAGTGAAAAATATGGTTGTATACATCAAACGATGAGATAACGATAACTCTCAAAACCACTTATAAAAAGAAGACAAAAGCAAAAATGTACTAAAATTCAAGTGAACAAATGAAATATGAGATTTGAAAAGTCATCACTAATAAACACACGAAAACTATATTCATATGGAAGGGATAAAATTACTTCACATAGAATCACTAAGGTTATTTTCTTATCGGTTTTACCCTTCTAGGACTGGTAACGGCACACCAAACACAAAGAACAACTTAGAGCATCAAAAAAATGAAAATTGAGCTAATATTCATTCCTTCTCCGGCTGTCGGACATCTCATGGCGACGGTGGAGATGGTGGAGCTGCTAGTTGTTGGGGTCAAAAACTGTCCCGACGAAATCAATGTCTCAAAAAGGTCTCGGAAACAATGTTTCCTCCTTCGAAGATGGGAATCGAAAGGAAATCAGAAAGCTCCGAGATTCCCATCATTCAGGCTGCCTCTTTCCCATCCGGTCTCAGAGCTTCGGAGGTAGTCGATCATGACCGATCTCCGCATAAAGTCTGTCGTCCGAAAGAAACTAAGAACATCCGAGTACCAAGACTAGCGTCAACGGTCCTCGGATAGACTTCCACACAACTACACGATACGTCCTCCGGAGCGATGCAAAACCACTAAAAGCATTAAAGAACCGCGTCGCTTCACAGAAATGTCTAACGCCAATTAACGCCAGAACTACGAACGAGTCTTGAAACCGATTGATGACAAAACTAGAAGCCGATCTAGACGTCGATTGAACCAAGACCGACGGCCCGTCTTGGCGCCAAGACCAGAGCATGGTCCTGGCGCCAA
>OVAN01014819.1:0-11374 GCA_900406275.1 Anastatica hierochuntica
GGTCGGTTAACTCCTAACCGGATCCGGGTGTTAACCACCTCCTCCAATAAGCATGTCTAAAAAATCTGTCAAAATTAATAAGTCCGTGGAAACAAAATTGTCTCCTATCAAATATAAGGTTTTCTTTAGCATACATAAAAAAATTAGTTTGTATCAGATTAAAAGTTGGACTGGTTAAATACCATGCTATCCTAAAGAGATATTTTTTAAAAAAAAAATTATATATATAAAAATTTAATTTCGAAATTTAATTAAAAACAAAAACAATTATATTTATTTTTACAAAAAAAAAAGTTTCATAAGCATTATCCACTTTATTTAAATAATAATTGAAAACATAAATAACAACCAATAACTTTTTAAAAGTTAACATTAATTTAAAGATACAAATTTAAAAATAATATATTCATAAATATGTAATTGATTCTTTTTTAATTGCAATTTTGATACAAGAAAAATTTAGTAAATTTATTATTAAAAATACATAAATACTAAAAATAAAAATAATATCTTAAAAATCATATTAAATGTTTTGCTATAAAATTAAGATTAAATAATATATTAAATTAAAAATATTTATTAAGATCATAATTTCTAACCGCGTAGAATGTCAAAATATCTATTAAGATCATAATTTCTAACGGGGTTGAATGTCAAAACAACTCAATGATTTCAACATCTGCAAGGAATAATTAAAATCATAAATTAATCGAATAAAAATGATTTAGAATTTATGTTATCAAGATTATAGTTTCTAGCGGGGTCGAATGTCAAAATGTTTAAATGATTTTAATTCTCTAAAGACGCATTAAATAGAGTAGATCGTCCTGTTTTAAAAGTTTTATGCGCGTATAGCATAATTTATTGTCTAAATTGTTAAAAAAACATTATTAAAATTTTAAAAGTCAAGATTTTCAAAGTGATCTAAGTGTCCATATTTACCAAACATATTAAATTTGTATATCAAAAAATATTTAAAAGACAAATATATTTTTATAAAAAATTTATGTCCACATGTCTATCTTACATATGTAGTATAATAAAAAAAATTAAAGACATATTCTATTTAAAATTATAAATCTAAAGATATTGATATTTTTCTCATGTCCGCATACTATGCGGACCAATCAACTAGTTATATTTTATCGGCGAAATCAATAAAAACATTTTCCTAATAAAATATTAACTTTTTCATGACATGTTCAAAAAATAATGGCTATATTGTAAATATCATTTTGACTAAAAAAGGATAAAATAAATAACAAAAATATTTTAGTAAATAAAATTAAAATTGTGGGGAAAAAAATTCATTTAGCGTTATTTTAGTGATCTTCCCACTAATTAAATTAAATACTAATTTTTAGCTTTTATTTTGATACATTTCATCATTACTAACAATAAAATGACTACCGTGAGCTATTAAAAAAAAGGAACATGAAAAATAATTTTAGAAAACTTTGATGAAATAACATTTTATTTAGTACACAATCATTGGAAATCTTAGCCGCCTCGTTTCTCTCTCTTGCCAAATTGATTTTCGTTTTGAGAGTTTACTCTGACGTTCAGTGGCTTGTCGTCGATATTATAAGTGGATCTTCATGCTCTTTCAAACTTTGTGTTAATTATCTTTGTTTCAATGGTGTTTTTTGAGTTTTAGAGCTTCAAATTTTTGGGAATTGTCGCTTCCTTGTAGAACGACGGTGTTATCGTTTTGGTAGCTTATTTTTTATTTTCCTCTTTCGTTTAATAAGTGAATGGTCGACATTAGATTGTTGTGGGTAAGAATTTGTGGAGACTAATCCGAGCTTATGATTTAACAATTTATTCCCTAATAATTCTAAGAAAAGCTAATTGCTCGTTTTTCCAGATTTTTGATCCGCCTTTTTCATTAATTATTTTTTTAGATTTATAAAAAATAACTTGTTGGTAAATGGGAGCGTATCAAATCAAAAAAATTTCTAACGCTCTGGATACGAATTTCCATCGAATAGACGGTGTAATGATAATTTTCAAAAGGGCAGAGTTTATTGGGCACCGTAGTAAAACCTATCAACAAATAAAACCTTGTTTTAAAAAATGTTATGTGCTTTTATATAGTATAGTATTTATCAGGAATGAATAAAAAATGATATCAAAGTAATGCGAATGGAATGCACGATTGTTTGCTTGTTATAAGCTGTCTTTGTATGTACAATTATTTACATTTCGAAAACAAATAAAAACAAAAATATACTCTGCTACAGCACAATCCTGTTTCTCTTCTCCCTCCTCCATCTTCTTCTTCTTCTTCTTCTTCTTCTTCTTCTTCACCGTTTCTCAGATCCTTAAGAAGATCTCACCATGTCTCGAGCTCACAATAAGGAGTTTCAGGAACGGTGGAACAAGCAGCGAGATTCCAACCACGACCTCTTCTCCGCCACCGCCGATGACGCCGCCGCCGCATTTCTCACCGTCGAAATCCGAACTCCCATGGTCATCGAACCAGATAAGAATCGAATCCGATCTCGTACTGCTCGACAACTCTCCTGGCTCTACCTTCTTAAGATTCAACATCTTGCTTCTTCCTTCCTCTTCCTTATTCGCACTGCTAATCGCCGCATTGCCAACGACTCTCCTTCTTCTTCTTCCTCAACTAGATCGTATCGTTTAATCAAAGCTTTCCTCTTCCTTGTGATACTTCTCCTCTGTTTCGAGCTCGCTGCTTATTTCAAAGGATGGCATTTCACTCCTCCGTCTGTGGCTTCCGCCGAGGTGGCCGTAGAGGTCGTTTACGCACGGTGGCTTGAGATAAGGGCGGCGTATTTAGCTCCTCCGCTGCAGAGCTTGACGAATGTATGTATAGTTCTCTTCTTGATTCAGTCAGTGGACCGTCTTGTCCTTGTGCTTGGCTGCTTCTGGATTAAGCTCCGCCGGATAAAGCCAGTGGCTTCTATGAAGTACCCGGAGAAGGTGGCTGCTCAAGGACTCAGAGTAGAAGATTATCCAATGGTTCTTGTGCAGATTCCTATGTGCAACGAGAAGGAGGTAAGCAATTGATCTTCTTACTGGAAGTAGACATTGCAGCATTGTTGTCCAATTTGTTATGTATGAACTGCGATGATTCGATTGCTGGCGGTTGCAGGTTTACCAACAGTCTATTGGAGCTGTCTGTGCGCTCGACTGGCCAAAGGAAAGAATGCTTGTGCAGGTTCTCGACGACTCCAACGAGTTAGATGTTCAGCTTCTCATTAAATCTGAAGTACACAAATGGCAACAAAGAGGTGTCCGGATATTGTATAGGCACCGTCTCATACGAACTGGCTATAAGGCTGGAAACCTTAAAGCTGCAATGAATTGCGATTATGTAAAAGACTACGAGTTTGTCGCAATCTTTGATGCAGATTTCCAGCCACCCTCAGATTTCTTGAAGAAAACTGTGCCTCATTTCAAGGTAACATCTGCATTTTCCTGCCACACGTTCCATTCTCAGATACTCTTAACTATACTAAGAAAACTACGATTGAACATCGAACCGAAAGGCAGAGAGATGTAGATGGTTTATATAAATCTGCCGTAATCGTCGCCTAGTCATCCAATACATATTACTCTTTCCAGCTACTGGTGTTAGAGTTCTTTGTCGAATAGTTTACGCCAGGCTTTAACAGTTGCATTTGTCCTAGGGAAATGATGATCTTGCCTTAGTTCAGACACGGTGGGCATTTGTGAACAAAGATGAAAACCTACTCACCAGGCTGCAGAACATAAACTTGTCTTTTCACTTTGAAGTAGAACAGCAAGTCAATGGTGTTTTTATCAACTTCTTTGGCTTCAATGGAACTGCTGGTGTTTGGCGAATCAAAGCCTTGGAGGATTGTGGTGGATGGATGGAGAGAACAACAGTTGAAGACATGGATATCGCTGTCCGTGCTCATCTTTGTGGATGGAAGTTTATTTATCTCAATGATGTAAAGGTAATTTGCTTTGCTGATTATTACGAAGTTGTCTTTGCCATGCTCGAAATTGGAACCGAACTTTTCAATCCTACTGTCGCCCATCTAACTTCCTTTTTTTCAGTGTCTTTGTGAACTTCCAGAGTCCTATGAGGCATACAAGAAACAACAATACCGGTGGCATTCAGGTCCAATGCAGTTGTTCCGGTTGTGCTTCTTTGACATTCTTCGGTCGAAGGTGAAGTGAGAATAATACTTAGATCCTTCACATCTTTTGATAAAATAAAATACAGAACTTATGTTCTGTGCTCTCATTCAAATAGTATGATAATTTCAGATCTTAATCTCATCGTGTCGTTTGTGTTATGCAGGTGAGTATCGGCAAGAAAGCAAATATGATATTTCTATTCTTCCTGCTACGGAAGCTTATCCTCCCATTCTACTCGTTCACTCTCTTCTGCGTCATTCTTCCATTAACAATGTTCTTCCCAGAAGCTAACTTACCATCTTGGGTCGTCTGCTACATCCCCGGGATCATGTCTATTTTAAACATCATCCCAGCTCCACGATCCTTTCCCTTCATAGTCCCGTATCTCCTCTTCGAGAACACCATGTCTGTAACCAAATTTGGGGCCATGATATCTGGTTTGTTCAAGTTTGGAAGTTCTTATGAGTGGATAGTCACCAAAAAGCTTGGGAGATCCTCTGAGGCCGATTTAGTTTCCTACGCAGAGTCACAACCTCTGGCTGATTCAACAAACATTCAAAGATCTTCATCTGATTCGGGACTAAGCGAGCTTAGCAAGCTAGGAACGGCAAAGAAAGCAGGGAAAACAAAAAGGAATCAATTGTACAGAACAGAACTCGCGTTAGCTTTGATTCTTCTGGCAGCTTCAGTTAGAAGCTTACTGTCAGCTCAAGGGATGCACTTCTACTTCCTCTTGTTCCAAGGAATCACTTTCGTTGTCGTTGGTCTAGATTTGATCGGAGAACAGGTCAGCTAGTTTTCTAAAGCATTCTTTCTTATTCTTCTCAAGAGCTTGCCCACCACAAGAACAGGAACATAAGTTCAAATCACGGCAAGCATAGCAACCATCTCAGATAGATACGTGAAAACAGAAACGGCCTTGTTCGTAACACCGAAGTTTCCTCTTAAGAAACAAAGGGCTGTTTCTATTCACGCGTTGATGGCTTTCCTTTTCAAACATAGTTGTGTGTGGCTCGAGCATTTTAGCCAGCTTGTTGCTATAGAGCTTAGTATCTTTTCTGTTGTCATTCTTCAAACACATAACAGCTGAAAAAAATCAAATTTTGTTGCCTCCTTGTAATCTTCCGTGATATGTAACGTAATAAGAATTCCCAAATTGTAATTTCAAAGCAAAGAAACCAACAAGAAGTCGTAGTTTAAAGTAAAGAAAATGGTTAATGTCATCTCAACAATCTTTAACAGTCTTTATGGGTAAACCAAACTGAATTACCAAAAGTTCGAAGAACGCCCATAGACCTATTGAAGCGGAATCAGAGCTCATCCTCTCCATGCGTGTCTTCTCCTTCTTCTTCATCTTCTTCTTCTTCTTCTTCTCCGCTTGTTGGTGGTTTTTCATTTACGGCAATAAGCTCTGTGTCAAAGATCAATGTTGCACCACCTGAAGTTTTGCAAGACCGTATAAAGTTAGTAAAATCGGAAAACACCATATGGTTCACAAACATGACAACACGGAATACACATTTTAGAAGCTTATAGATGAAAGGTAATTTATACCAGGGATAGTAGGCGGAGAGCCTTGTTCCCCATACCCAAGTTTCGCAGGTATCTTTAACTTACGCTTCTCGCCTACACACGCACCTAGCAAACCTTGATCCCAACCTGCAAAAGAAAACCGAAATTAAAAACAATTGTGGGAATGTAAGAGAGGATGTAACCCAAAAAAGAAGAAACTCAAAATGCAATAGCAGGTAAGAGCCAAAGACACAACCTTTGATAACCTGACCACTGCCTAATTCAAACTCGAAGGGATCGCCTCTTTCAAAGCTGGAATCGAATACAGTTCCATCGGTAAGTTTCCCCTGCCACATAACGCTAAGTTACACAACAACATCATGAACAATAATGAATCCGATTTTGGTGTAGATCTAGTAAAAACTTACCCTATAATGCACCTTGATCCTATCGCCTTTGTGAGCCTTAACTTCACATGTTGTTGGCTTAAACTGCATAAGAAGTAACAAGTGAATAATAAACCAAAAGACAATCAAAACAATGTTGTTTAGATCTAATGGTTAACAATATAGTGATAGGCTCCGATGTGATTATAGCTGAAAATTTTTGAACAAATTCACTAGATCGCTCAATTTGATGATCGGAAAATAATGAATCTAACCTTGACTCCGATCTGCAGCTCGGATACATCTCCCGTCTTCTTGGCGAAACCTATAGAACAAGAGATGAAACAGAGATCCAATAAAAGGAGTAATTAGATAGAAACCTGGAGATTTATAAAATGAGAAAGAAGAAGAAGAAGGATCTAGATCAGAACCTTGTAGTGAAATGAGGGAGGCGAAGATTAAGAAAATGGAGTAACGGAGACGCATCGCCATTATCGACTCTCAGACGCGCTTGTGAGCTTTCTCTATTTCCTCCTTTCTTTCTTCAGTGTCTTTGATCTCTGAGAAAATCAATTAGAGGGCCCATTTAGATTTAGTAGTTATTAGGGCAGCCAATTTAAACCCAACAAAATTTACATTGGCTCATTTACCTCATTTAAATCCATTTAAATTTTATGAAGCGTTGAAAATCCTTTTCCACCAAAAACATGATTTTGTATTCTTTCGTAAGAACATAATTTCGTTATATCCGGCCAAAAATTCAGTTTTGTGTTTTTCAGCCAAAACTAAATTTCATATTTTCCCAATTTCGCGTTTTTTCGCTAAAAAAGTGATTCTACATCCGCGTTTTCCTATTTCGTGTTTTCCCGTCCAAAACGCGATTTCGTATTTTCCTGTCAAAATATAATTTCGCATCCACGTTTTCTTGAAAAACCTCGATTATGCGTCTTTCCGCTGAATCTTGTTTCTCGATTTTTGCCAAAAAAATGGAATCACACTTTTCTTCCAAAACACACGCAATTCCGAGTTTTTCAGCCCAAAACCAAATACTACATTTTTCTTTCCAAAAATACGATTTCACGTTTCTCGCAAAAATATAATTTGCGTTTTTTTCGACAAAAACAATTTTTTCGTTTTTCTCATGTTTTATCGCTAAAATTGTGATCCTGCCAAAATTATGATTTTATGTTAAACTATTAAAAATTAAATATAAAATAAAATAATTATTAAGGTTCCGATGGTAATAACGAGTTGAGCGGTACAACACAAGCATATTAGATGCGGTGCGGTATAAGTGCAAGTTAAACGAAAGAAACGCATATTGCGGAACACGTGCAGTTTGTAGAAAATAACGGTACGAGATAATGTTTGAATGACACCATCATTAATATGCGGTGCGGGATAAATGTTTAAATGGTTTAAAAAATAACAAACTATGCAAAATATTAACTAATATGTTGTAAATTCAAAAAGTATAATATTCGTCCAAAATAATATTAATATAGTAATTACAATTTATAATAATAAACTTACACATTTTCAATAAAATACTAATATTCTTAAATTTTCATAATTTGTATTTTGTCAATTTATCTTAACTATATTACACATATATAATATATATGTACACACATACGAAATAACTAAAACAACAAGAAAACAGCTTAACATACAAATAGATAAACTAAAAGTGTTATATTTGAGAAACAATAATTTTATTGGTGTTCTATTATATATGTACAATATATTATCTGCATATCCTCTCTATATATTAAAAGAGAAGTAAAATTATTTTTGGCTGCTTACGTGTCGACCATAGAGAGCTTCGTGAGTTACACGAAATGTTTTTATTGGTCTTCGATTTTCTTTTTTTCATGTTTTTATTTTTTTTTGTTCGATAGAATATTATGTAATCAATGTTTATATTATGTAATCAATGTTTATATTCTGTAATAACGGTGGAAATCTAATATAGGAAAATGTAATTTAATTCATCTTTCTCAATAAGAAATATTTATTATAAACAATTATATCTTTATTCAAATGTTAATCAAATAAGGAAATATAGTAAAAAAATTAGAAGAAAACGGAATGATGTATATTGTTAAGCATTTATGTTAATTATTGAAATGTTATTAAAATACGTTAATTTTGGCATTGAAATTACGTTTCGCATTTTTTATAGAAATCATTTTTTTTGGTATTTTTAGAATAAAATGCAATAAACGGATGAAAATTCATAAATGAAAAAATTTATGGTAAATATTTTTAAAATAATTCCTCATCATTATATATATTTGGTTAACCTCAAATTCATATCCTCATTGTATTTTTTCTCACCTCAAATTCATATCTCGAATTCCAATTTCTCACCGTTTTTTCTCACTAATGATTAACAATCATTTTGTTACTACAACGTGTGTAGGTTCCATTCAAGAACAAGCAACTCGAGATATTAGTGGTGCTCCGATAAACAATGTGAGGTTTGGTTTAACAATGTGAGTTTTGGTTTAAATACTAACATAGTTTACCACTTGTTTATAGGTATTATCTATCGAGTCTTTTGCAAACAAAAAAAATGTTATGTTCATCGATCCTTTAGTTATGTTTTATTGCCATTATCATATTTATAGTCCTAGCACTTATTAGGTTCTTTTTTTATGATATATAGATCCACAAGATGCACTAAAGTCAAGTCAATTTCTCTAAATGACACACAAGAGCAGTCAGGTCAATATAATTTATACATGTATGATAGCATTAGTCGATTTTATTACTACATGTAACTTGAATCATTATTTCGATTGACAGATGTTGTAAAAGAAGTATCATTCAAAGTATGCCACGGACATGAGTACCCGATCAAAACTGATGAAAACAAAGGATTTGGTCATCAGAAATTATCAAACAGTCCGGTGAAACATTTGGTATTAGTCGTCGATGATGGAAGTGTTACCTATGGACGAAATAAAAGGAGAAGACGTTTCATTGTTTACTCTGATGATGAGTGAACTAATCATTGATACAGTGTTTCTATTGTATTAACCTTGATGGTGCTACAACTTGCTTTTATAAATGTCGTGGTTATATCATATAGTTTGTTTTTGACTATATATTTTTCATTATAATTTTAATAGAGCCCAACATTATTTTGTTTTTCAAAATTATGTTTGATTATAACTTTAAATTTTCATTTGTATAAATTTATAAATTAACAACAATTCAAAATTGCAAAGGCCTTTTTTTAATGATCCAAAAAACATTAAGAAATCTTATGCATGGGCCTTCGTCTTCTAAAGTCCAATGCATATTAAAGATTTAATTATCTTAGTGGACCGAATCCAATAAGAACTCGGTTTAGGCCCATGCAGTTTTATGTTTTCAACTCACTTAAGAAATCTATTTGTCTTCTTTTTTACCAGTTACAAATCGTTTTCTCTTCTTTGCGTTTGAACAGTGAAACCCTCATAGATTTCTGGCGGCAATGTCTTCTCACTTGTTTCGTTTCGTTGCAACGGTTGTTCCGGCGGGGTTTGTCTTCGGTAAGTTGTTTTCTCTGCGGTTGTTTCGAGTATTTTCTTTTTCTGTCTCCTCTCATTTCGCATATTTCTCGATGATGATGTATCCAGCTCTGCTTCATTCTGGATTTAATGTTAATGCCAGCTTTAATGTTAATCATTTAGCTTTATTGTCAATTGTTTATTGTTAATTATTAAAATCATTGATATATTTGAAACATATCAATATGTTTTTTTCAGGATACGTCACAAGAGGCCATGCTTGAGAGAAGAGTGATTGTTGAAGTCTACTACTTATTCTATATTTAATTAGATTATTAATCATGTGTTCTTTTGAAATTTTTTATTTTGCTTGGATTGACAACTATTTTAATTAAACTTTTATTTGTAACGAAAAATGGTATTTATAGTCTTTTAAAATTACTTTCTTAAATCCAGTTTTCGTGATTACGTGATATTTGTGCACAGAAATTTGAAAGAATTATAATGAAATGTGGTTATCTAATTTAAGGTTTAGGTATATATTTTGAAGATTGTGGACTGTCCGGTGACCCAGAGGAAGATTATCGTATAATCATCGAAACAGAAGGATAATTTTATGTGTAATTTAATGTATGGTCGTATAAAAATGCAAAATGTAACATATATACCGTTATTATTCATATTAGACATGTAATGATAAATACTATATCATTATTATTGATATAAGTTGTTGTCAATTTGAAAACAATATTTGTCACAATATTAACTATTTTAGTTTGGTAAAAGATAGTTAATACACATCCTTTTAATAATTGTTTTTAAACTATTAGCCCATTTTATAAGGTTTGGATCATATATGAGCTTCATCTTTCAATCAAACTTAATCATCTCTATATATAGTGTCTTATGTCTATATATCACTATATTCAACTCATTTTCTTTCTTTCTAAACTCTACAACACAAAAGCTTTAGATCTTGGTCGAAACATAAAATCTCTGAGCCTTCATTCTTCGAACTACTAATTTGATTAAGGTGCGTTACGTTTCCTTTTTTTATATCAGTCGGAATAAAACTTAAAATTCCCTTCACCATCGTCAACATTTGTTAATCCTTACTATTTTTTGTGTCAAAGTTATGTCCGATCCAAGTTCATACTCCGTGAATCAAAATATCTCCAAGAAAATCGGTGACGTTTATTTCTTCTATATTATTAATGCACTTTCTTTTTCGGATTTTTAAAGTAAATAGCAGTTAATTTTAAGCATATTGATGATTCAAATTTGTTAGACTTCAACCAAGTGAAGAACTTGATGATTTTATGTTGACAAGATATTAGTGTGAATGAAAATGACTACAAAAGCCTTTATGAATTGAGAAAGTTATTTCATACATACATGCAATGGATCATGTTTCATTTATTTATTTTCAAAGTAATTTTTTTAAAAAAAAGTTTATAGAAATTGTTAAATTATTTTAAAAAACTTGATTTTAGCAGTTTATATTGTCATTAAACTGCTAAATATATATGTGTTTATTACAAAATGTTTCACACATATTATCTGTTTATACATATTTTAACAAAAAAATTTGCTGACCAATATGACATTAACGGTATATTAATAATTAATTTTAGGTTTCAAAATTTAAAATGTTTTTGAAAAAAACACTTGACTAGACTACACTTACCAGCTTTACTCTATTACCAAGATTGTTTAGTTCTTCAAAATATATTCTACATGCACATCATTGGCCTGTTTGACTACATTTGGATCATATATATACTAATGAAAATCTTTTAACTATATTTTGAATACAAGGGAAAAAAGGATTGGTATATA
>OVAN01014820.1:0-11756 GCA_900406275.1 Anastatica hierochuntica
AAGGTCCTATCGCAGAAGCATAAGCCGTCAAAGGCATCCTCGAAAGACTTCTTCCCAGAGCAAAAAATCGAAGAAGAAAACTCCCCGAAACGACAAGTATGTCCACCACGAGGGAGAAGACCTCCGAGGTGTGCACAACTATGCCGTTANAGCTCCCAGTGTGAACAAGGGAGGACTTCGGGGAACACTTGGACGCGGAACGCGGCCTACGAAGAGAACGCCTTCTGCGAGTTCCATCAAACAAAAGGCCATTCCAGTGCGAACTGCAAGACGCTGGGAGCGAGACTAGCAGCAAAGTAGCTCGCAGGGGAACTCTTAGAGTTAACCAGCGTCAAAGACCTGACACGCGATGCAGATCGCCAACCTGAGATCGACAAGACACTCCCGCGTGACGTCGTCCAAGCTGACGCGAAACGCGGAAGGAAACCCGACGATAAAGGCAACGAAGCCAATCGTCGCAGAATGAATATGATCATCAGTGGGCCCCAGTACTTCTTTGACACTGTCTTGTCGATAGATGACTACATTCAAAAGGCAGAATCGAGCAAGAATTGGTCAGCGCCACCTGACACCAAGAGCGGCGCTATCACCTTCGAAGAGCACGAGACTGTCGGGCTTGACAAACCCCATCATTATCTTCTCGTAATTGACCTTGTTATCAGCGACCTAGAGACTGCAAGGATTCTCGTTGACACGGGTAGAACAGTCGATATCATCTTTCTCGACACTCTTAAAAGAATGAACATCGACTTATCCGAGGTCACACCCATAACGAGGCCACTCACAGGATTTTCCGGCTAAATGTCTATGACTATCGGAGCCGTTCAACTTCCGGTGGTGGCCAAGGGCATCACGCGAATCGTACATTTCACGGTGGTCGACCATCCCGCTATCTACAATGCGATTATGGGAATACCATGGATAAACTCCATGAAGGCAGTCCCATCGACCTACCACTTGGGAATCAAATTCCCGGCGCCTCACAGAATCNAACAATCGCGACGCTGCTTCCTAGCCGAGCATAGACTCAGGAAAGGCGAGACGACTTCCATGGTAAAACCGAAACGACTGAAAATAACTTGGCCACCCACCGAAGACATTTCGGCGGAAAACATGCTGAAACCTTCAGCTCAGCTAGCAACTATGAACGCTTCCACAAAAGATTATCCAGAATCGTCAACACAGGCAGCGACTGCGGAAGAAAGGAACAATCACTCTTCTTAGCCCAATGCTCCCAAAAATTTAACACCCGCAGCATCAAAAGAAACCGTCAACCCAGCCATAGTCCTCAAGACTGAAATGGCCGACACAACTCCACCAAATGAGTAGTCGATCCCAACGAAAAACTGAACTACGAGACGGCTTCATCCTCGAAAGAGCTACGTAGGCATCTCCTCGCAAGAGGAGTTCAACTGTCCCTTTCCCTTAAAAAAAGGGGGGTGGGTGTACGTAGACTCGTATACTCCCGCATTTTTGAATATCCGATTTGTACTCGATATTTTTGAAACTATTTCGATAATAAGAAAACGCAATACGATTTCCAGCAAGTCCCGCAATATTCTTTTATCGCAGAAATAATTCATAGCGCAGGTAATTTCGCGACCGATGTAGCAATCCATGAAACGCTCAAAACGCCCAACTATCGTCGTATAGTCCGAAAACATAATTCATACGATGGAACCATACCCGCCTTAACAAATCCTAACTAAGACATGCTACTTTACGCAACACATTTCTAAAACGGAAAGATTTTCAGAAATGAGCGAGACGTCGCAAAGTTCTAAAAAACTCAATTCCAAACTCGACCAAAACAATCCGACTGTGATTATAACCTACAAACGAGCATCCGCTCTTACACTATACTCGTCGCTGGCCCCGGCGGGTACATAAGTCGTCCTAAACAGACGCACCTGACCTTTCTCGAATTGGTCCTCATACATCCGACTAGGATAATAGTGCGCTATGAAAGAAATCCAAAATTTTGATCAGCACTTCCAGAGGACTTAAAAACTGTCTCTGGAGAGATGCTCGATTCCAAACAGACGAGTCGTATAAGCCGAGAACATATCACGGACTCTAAATCGGTATAGAATCAGGTCGAAATCACAAAGGGATACGTAAGCCGGGATTAGTCACCACACCCCCTAAAACCGAAAGTAAGCCTAGGTCTTGCCCTAAACCCAGCACATTGGTCTCTAACATCTCTAGGCATGATATCTAATCGATACGAGAATCTTAAACCATGTCTCTTCGTTCCTTCAAAATGCTCGCAAAATTTTACAGAATGTTGCAACATCTTACAATGAGCAATGCATAGAACGATCAACGCAAAGAGTCAGAAGCGAGATGACAACTTGCGTTCTTTCCTCTACGCTATGTCAAAACTCATACGAAAAAAACGATTTGATTTTACAATTTCCTAGGCAGCAAAAATATTTACAAATCTTATCGTTCGAAGTATAAACAAAAGCATTCTGAATAAGCATACGTAACTGCGCGCATATAGCAACCAGGAGCATTTCCTTCCTACACCTGGCTAAGTTCAAAATCACCAGATATTTGAAAGCTCGGCATCTAGGTCACCTCTTCGTCGTTTCGCCGCTCAGGGCTTGCAGTTTCCTCCGAGCGCGGAGAAACGAGAATCGGAGCTAAGTAGCTCCGAACTCTCTCCTCAATCAGAGAGATGGAACGCCCAGCGTCGGCGCGCCTCATCATACGATTGTTGTTCTTCTCGATCTCAACTTCGTAGGAGAAACCCGGTAGCGACGAGTAATACAGAGCGCCCACCGTGTTACGACACTCGCGACACTCTCCCAAGGACCTCTAAGTGTCGCTATACTCAGCAAAATCGGTTGGCGCTGGCGAGAACGCTCCACAACAATTGAAGCGGCCTCGCGTTTCCCGCGCCTACGTGCACGGGGGATCTCAGAAGCCCGACTGTCCTCATGGCGACAAATCTCCGCGACCTCATTCTTCAAACGGGAGTTCTCCTCCTCGAGCTTCTTCACCCTAAATCGGGCCGCTCTCACCTCAAGGTCACTCGCCTTGAGAGCCTGGTCCATCGTGTGAAGCCCCTAACAAAAAAACAAAAACAACTCGAGAACGTTAGGATAACATCGTTGACAAACCACCGAGAATAAATCGTACAGCCATAAAACTCACTGCCATGTACTGCCGCGAGGCTTCGGCAAGCGCCGCCGAATCCTAGCAACCCGTATCATCCGTGGACTGATTGTCCGGAGTCTCGAGGTCGGTAAAGAATTCGTCTATGTTAGCCGCTCCTCCCAAGGACGGCATCTGGCTTCCATTCTCGCCAAAGAGAGTATCGGGCCACTCTTCCTGAAACGGCACCCCTTCGCCTTCAACGGTGCTTCCCCCATTGGATGCCCCGACATTACTCGGGGACCTCCTTCGCTACCTCACAGGAGGCAGTTCATACGCTTCAAAGTCATCCATATTTAGCCCCACTTCCTCCACAACGACTTCTTCGGGATTAACTCGATACTTGTGACGCTTTACCGCAAGGAGAACCCGACTTGGCGAAAAGTAATTCCAATGGTTCCGACCAAACGAGCAAAATTTTGGTTTACAGAAACATTACATATTGTCGTACCATTCTTCAATATTCCGACCACTAGCTAAGTGTTTCCTATTCTCTACCTTACACATTAGTTTTCAGTACTTTCCTTACTTAATTTTACACAGGGATGGTGTATGTTAAGTCCGGCAGATTCTTATTGTTATTAATGTCTCTTTTTATTTCGTTTTAAGTCGTTTTGAAAAATTTTCAAAACAAAAAACGTTCTATTGAGTCAGAATCAGTCTGGAATCTATCTAACATTGAAACGTTCTAGTGTCCCTAGTGTCAGTGTTTGATTGCTAGTTTACTGAATGTCATAACCCAAATGGGTTAGCTAACTAAAGCACCATATCACTTGATATTTGGGTAATCCTTAGCTACTCAAACATTAAATGAACTTAATTTTCTCTTCTTGGGGCTTGGTATACATTGAATCGTATTCCTCTTCGAACTAACAAAAATTAAGTTTATGGTTCCCTTCTTTCTTGCTTAATAAAATTCCTAAAAAAGGTGCTTATGCTTGATGAATTTCGGATGTAAGGCAGTGATGTGATTAAAAAAGACTAAAATTCCGATTGAAACGCATAGCCAATAAATTCTAATGTACTTAAAATAAAAATAGAATAAATAGATCGATGGAAAAAATATAATGGTACTCTAGAAAATTAGGGACAAATTAGCCTCAAGAAACATTTAAAAAGTGAATAAGGAAGAGGAAATGAATCGATTGTGGACTGAAATTGTTTAGGATTATGTTTGAGTTTGAATCTATGTGTTCTTTGACCGATATTTCCTCGAAGGGATTGCACACTGTAGAGATTAAGGAGTAGTGATGGAGATACTAGATCCCTCTTGTTGATTGTGGATGAATCTGGGACGTTGCTAAAACTTGTGGTTAATACTGGGGGTTCTACCTTAATGTCAATGCAGGTGTTAGTGGATTTCGTTATTCTAAGTTGCAAATAAGTTCCGAAGGTCCAAGTATATTTCCAAGTATTCAAATCTCTTCTTTGTTTTTCGTTTTCTTAGCTCGAGGATGAGCTAGAAGTTAAGTTCGGGGAGTTGATAACACCAATATTTTACCACTTTTCCTCTAGATTTTAATATGTTTTTAGTGTTTTAAGAAAATTTATGCATGAAAAGGTATTTTTCCTGTATTTGTAGTGTTTTGAGTCATTTTTAGGTCAAATTATGCACTTTGGAGCATTATGGAGCTAACTGGAGTAAAAGATAGTTTTTGGACAGTTTTCGAGCATCACAGAGACCATCCAAGATGAAGACTTTGCCACTGTTGGATTTTTAAATTTGGACAGGAGCTGGAGAATTTAGTTACCTTTCATATGGAAGTTGTTTGACATGATTCAGAGTTGAGGATCAAGATTTAAACGAAATATACTAAACACTGGTCATGTTGGCTCGCGAATGAAGGATGCACAGGAAGGCTAGAACTAATGGATCATTGCTTTGGTTTTAATTATGACAACAACACAACAAAATTAAATTTCTTAGAAGCCTTTCCAATCCCTATAGCTCAAGTCAAAAGCCCTTCTATAAGAAGTCCAAGTTAAAAGGCCTAAATGCCCGATTTTAACTAAATTTACTTAAAGTTGGATAAAGCCTATTGATACTTGTTTTTAGGTTTAGATTTTGTAGAGTTTCACTGTATTAGGTTAGGCTAGAGTTTCAATGAGGAAAGGACTAAACTTTTTGGGGTCGTTCCCTTCCCATCTCAAATGATTCAATCTTTCTTCATCGTTTTGCTAAAATATCGGTTTTATCGTTTTTATGTATCTTCGATTGATTTAATGCTTTCTATTATTTATTGTTGTGTGTTTTACATGTTCAATTTAGAGTAGTTTGTTAGTTAGAAAGAAGGTAAACATGAGGTCGTTATCCTGTACGTTAAGGGATTCAAATCTATTAAGGATTATCATTAACATTATCACCTTTGCTAGTATTCATTGTTATTCACTCTCTAGACTAGCTTTTGAGTAGATCTAAATTAGTTTATATTCCAAGAGCTTGTATTACTGTTGGACCTAGTATTCTTATTGTATTACTGTTGGACCTAGAATTGTGAACAATCAATCATACACATATTGTTAATGCATACATGTCTTCTACAAGGCCGTTCAAAAGATGTTGTCCATTGGTGGTTCATTAGTATAGAGTCTTGAACCTCGAAAGTGGAGAGGATTTATAATTGGATTTTTTTTATACCTAAGCTAAACAGTACCCGAAAATAGAACCCTTGCACGCTAGTTTACGTTCTCTACGATTTCCTATTTATCTAACGTTTATCATTCATTTATCTTTTCTTTAGTTTTACATTCTGATTTGTTTCTTTATCTTATTTAGATGAAAAACCCAAACCTTCTTTATTTCTTCTTAGCTAATTCGAAAGTCCATAGATCTTTAGTACTCTACTCGTCCTTGTGGGATTAATATCTGAAGTACTACAACTACGCTTTGCACTTGCAGCTGTATTATCGTGTTTTGGGCGAAGCTTCACACACATGAATAGGATAGGATATTCTCTTGTCAAATTTCTTTCAAATCAATTTCTTGACCTGAAAATCAATTATAGCAGTGGCGGTTAGCAAGAAAGAAGTTCCAAGGATGATTGGGAATATAGCTTGATTGGACTTAGTGTCGATCACAACAAAATCACTCTTCACAAAGGTGTTTCTCACTCTTACCTCCATGTTCTCACACCTTCCCATTGGAACTCTTTTGTAGCATCTCCCAAGAGCATGGGGATAAGTCCTTTCTTTATTTCATATTGTAAACCAAGTTCCTTCACACGGTCTACAGAGATCACATTCAAGCTAGCACCAGTATCTGCTAAAGCATCTTCAAATTGATAGTGCTTGAGAGCATACAGTATAACGAATCTCCCTTCATCATTGCTCTTCTCCAAAACCTTCTCAATGGCTCTAGTAGTTAGAAAGCCATTAGCTTTAAACACTTCTCTACCTTGTCTATCATAGCCAACTTCTTTTCAAGCTTTACCTTAACCGTCTCATCGGTCTTAGCTTCCTCATACCATTCTTGTGGAATGTCTATGTCGCTATCTCGTTTCATCTTCCTACATTGTAGTCCCAAGATTTACTCCTTGAAATGTTGAGGATAGCTTACTATTAAGAGCCAAAAAACTCAAGATATAAAACTCTTCTTCACTCATATCCATCTCACTAGGAATGTACCTAGGAATCTTTGGTTCTTCAAATGCCTTGCCTTTTGAGACACTAGAGTCTTCCATTTTTTTTCTTTCTTGTAGCCTTCTTCCTCTTTGGCTTCCTTAACACTTACTTTACTAGCCTTTTTCCAAACAAAGGCCCCTTCTTCTCCTTCTTAAAATTGACATCTCCTTCAAGAGATGGAGTGTCTTTCTTCTCAAACTCCTTTCAATTTGGAGCACTAGGTCCATCGAAATCTAGGTGAAATTTTGTAGGACCTTTCTTCTCAAGAGAGTTTAAAAGCAATTCAACTCCCGAATCATCAACAAATTCCTCACCAATAGGGTTCAAAAAGAGACTTTCAAAATAATTAATGATTTCTTCTTCTTCATGAGTAAAGACAATACCTTCTCATGGTTTAGAATTATTGTTGATTTCCGCCAAGATGACATTGCAATAGTCTTTGCTTGATCCTCCTTTCTCATTGACCACAACCTTACCCTTTTGGCCTGTAATTACTTGTTGTTGGTTTGAATCCATGATCTTAACATGAGAAGCTAGAGAATCATGCTTGATGTTCATGTCTCGATACATTGACTCCATCTTCAAGTTCATCTCTGTAATATCTGCCTTCACCCGGAAGAACATGGGTGAAATAATAGGAGTAAAGAAGCTCGTTATTGCCAAGATCCCGCCCATGGAACTCGATGAGCCCCTGGATGGCCGTAAGGATCCTCCAAGAAGGTGGGTTTAGCTGAGAAGGACAGATGTTGAAGTTTTCCGAGACTTTCCTCACCTGGGCCGGTATCGTACACGACTACGGCCTCGAAATAGTCTTTATACATGGCTATCTCATCTCCTGGGCATTCAAAATCCCTCTCGTCCTTCCTAGGAACCCTCAAACGGACACTTTCTGCAATGGAATATTGCTGCCGCCACTCTTCCAAGATCTCAGAGCTCAAATTAGAAAGAGAGCCGGCCTTCAGAAGCTCTTGACCCACAGCGGATCGCAAGAGCTCAGGATTGGCTTCGGGGATCTCCGTGTCCTCGGAAGATCCTTCGGGCTCGGTAGAGGGACTAGTCCTAATTAGGTGCCTCTTTCAAACGCGAGCACCAACGGAAGACGAAGCTACAAGAGAAAACTCATCACCATAATTGTTCATTTTGGGCTAAGAAGGGTTTTCATCTTGGATCTAAAGCTCGATTGGGGCAAGAAAGCTTAAAAGCTAAGGCTAATTCGAAACTCTAAGAGCTGTTCTCTGGAATCTATCCTAAAAAAGCGAAAAGAAGAAGGAAGAAGAAGATCTAACCTTAAATCGCGGATGGAAAGCTCGACAAGGATTCCAGAAGCGAAGAGTTTTGCAGAAAAAGGAAGAAGATGAAGTTAAAATGCAAGAGAGAAAAGAAAGAAAAGGTTTAAAAGGAAAGAGAAGAAATCAAAATCAGTCGCACGGGTCCAATCATTGGCGCACATCTCGCAGAAGAAACAACTATATTGTTTTTCCTCAAATCTTTCCAAATCTTCATGAACGGCTATAATCTCTTCCTTCGATCCTCACGAAGTCAATGGCTGGGATTTTTTCAACAAAACAATGGTCGTTGAAAAGTGCAAACAACTCATGGAGTTTAAAATTCAAAGCCCTGAGGCTGGATGTCAAGAGCCAGACACAACTTCCTGCGGTAATGGCGCCTATCATCTGACGGAATTCAAACTAAAAGCAAGCAGACGCTTATGGAAAATAGAGGCGGCACGAGTCACAACTAAAAAGGCTGAGAAACTAATGGCTTCCCGCCTAAGCCACATGGAAGACATGTTATTCCACTGCTTCGGATCGAACCTGTGCAATAAGGGGAAAAATTTTGGGAGTAATTTAGGCCATGAGAATTCCCCTAGGCTTAGATGGAGTACATCACTAAGACCTCGGAGCACGGGAATGCCCAGAAGCAGGAAGCCAGATGACGTTGCATAGCCAGAAGCAGAGAGTCAGACGACCCTGCAGAGCCAGAAGCCGAAAGACAGCCGACCACCGACTCTTGCTTGTTTTACAATTTAAATTAGTAGATAATGATGTGTATTCTGTAGATAAAGATGCATATATTTTATAAATAAGCATGATATATAATATTCTTGGAGGGATAATCATGAACTCCATGTATAAATATAAAGCTTAAGGGCAAAACGTGGACACACGAAAAACCCTAGGCTAAGAAATCAATACAACACTTGTATTTTTAACCATTATTGATCTTAAAGCTTAGAACAACTTTGAACAATCTTTGCTAGACATTCATCGACCTCCAGCTTCCGTAGTGCTTACAAAGAACGACCAAAATCACCTGTAACAAAGGGTATGTTGGAAGAACAAGAAAAAGGGATAGCTTGGAGCCCCACAAGCTATCAAGGAGCATATGAGACATCCACTTCACAAGAGTATTGTCCTTATGGAGAATAAGCTCAAGAGCCATATCAATGGTACCAATCTCTCCAATGTTTCTCTTTGTCCAAGGAAGAGGAGAACCATAAACTGCTAAGGCAATTTATGGAAAATGAAGAAAAGGACAAGTTTGAGAGAGAGAGAAGATGTTTGATGAGCTTAGTATGTAGATAGATTGTTTGCACCAAGGTCTTGGCATGGATAGTATTAGAGCACACATGGTGTCAACCGAGACTAATCTTAAACAAGGGATCGAAGTCAAAGGAAGAAGATGCATTCCTTCTTATGAAACCAATGAGGAGCCAACTTTCATAGCTATTGGAAAAGGTTTTGTAGAAGGATCTCAAGGCTTGGAAAACTTCCTTAAAGAAACCAATGAGTCCATGGAAGAACTTGGATCACTCATTAGAGAGGCATCAGTTGACAATGGTGTCAAAGAATATGGAGAAGAAACTGAGACCATGCCTATAATGAGTAACTTACTTACAAGAATCAAGGAGGATATTGGTGACTATTGGAAACCCATAGAAGAACCTTGTGAAGAGTTGTCACTCGTTGATTGTGAAGGAAATGAGGAAAACTCCATCATCATGAAAACGGTTTCAAGCAAAGAGGAAACAACACTAGAAGACATCTATTTTACAAAAGAGGAAGAAGAAATCATAGAAGAATTTGAGAAGCTCTTTGGATGTACTAGTGAAGAAGATTTGAATGCTAAGCTTGAAAAGGATGAGGAAAATAGATGGAGTTTCATCCAAAGAAGAAGAAGATGTGCGCTCCATTGCTAAAGACTATATCAAGGGTGAAGAGCCTAAGGAGAAAGAGGATGGGAACTTTGAAGAACCTTCAAAAAGAGTTCAAGAAGAAGAATCTCCTATGGTACAACCCTTTGACAAGCATCTAAACATATAATCTCTATGAAAGAAGGAAGGAGACTAAATGGTCCAAGAAGCAAACTCTTTGAGCAGATAAGGATGAATTTTTTTAGGGGGTGGTTCTACGATGAGTATGAGCTGGGTGATCCATGGTCTTATTAAGGGAACCTAAAAGAAAAGTCAAGCTAAGGGATGTTAAACAAAACTCACTTGGGAGGCAATCCCATTAATATCCTTTTAATTTTGCTTTTAGTTTAAGTCTTTGATTTTGCTTGTGTCTTGGTTGGCTTGAAAATGTTTTTTTAGGGGAGTTAGAAGCTTGTAGCCCTTGGAGTTGAGCTTAATGATTTATGATGCTTTCTAAGTCCAATTTGCTAATGATGATTTAAATTTGGTTTAGACACTTGATTAGGAACGCCTAAGAGTAGTGTTTATGCATGAATTTGTTTCGTGTGGTATTATATTAGCATTGGATTGGAGCATTTGATCTAAGCATTGGTATAAATTGCTAGTTTCTAAGTTACTTGTTTGAATCCATGAATAATTTGAAATAGACATAACCTAGGAAAATGTCTAGTTCAAGAATTTGAGTTTGATTTTGTCTTAAGAAATGGATTTGACATGATTGCTTAGGAAAGTGAATGTTGATTTAAGCATGAGTTTGGAAGATTGAATGATTTTTTCTAAATTGATTCGAGTAGAACCGATTGATTATTGACTTCTACTTGAAATAGATCATGGTTCATACTCTCACTTAGTATTTCATTTAGATTTAATTGTGTCTTGATACTTACATTACCTAATTCTCTTGTTTAGGTACAAACTCAAATCAAAGACCAATACGAAAAGCACATGGGAAGATAGTCAAAAAGAACAAAGAAGCTTTCAAAGGGATCCTTCTTCAAAAGTCGACCCCAACTCCTATGCTTCATCCTATAGACACTCATACATATGAATTGTCCAAAGGTACACCTACAAACCATTGTGAATACCATTGCATATCTTCGTTTTGATGTGTGTGTTTAAAGGGTCACTCTCACGGCTTAGGATTCACCGAGACGGTGAAACTTAAGTCCGGGGGAGGGGCTTAGTACTAATTATGTTTTGAGTTGTGATGTTTTCTCTTTCTTCATGCATATTTGAGTCTTACGTTTTAAATATGCATATTTTTCGAAAAACAAAAAAAATATTTGAATCTCTTTTTCAAATCATGGCATATAGATTGCATCCATTTGTAAATAATTAGGTTTTTAAGAGCATATAGGATTGCATTTTGCACAGGGAACAATGATAGAATAGCCTTGTAAATAGTGAAGTCTTGCTTAATGTTCAATGCCCTCATTAGAAGTACAATAATGCTTAGAACACCTAGAATTCAAAGGAAAATCCATCTTTGGAATTAACCTCTTGAAGTCTTAGGTGAAGGTTGAAACTAGTTATCATCTAAGGTGAATCTCTACAAAGTGAAACTTAAATTTGACTTAATAATCTTGCTTATGGGCTTAGTCATACTTAATCGTGGATAAACACGAGACACTTGGGCTATGTTTCTCGATTTTTACCACTCTTTCTTAGCTCAACTGGCTACTCTCACTTTTAGATTAGTTACATAACCTTATCAACCCTTTAACCTTTGTTTCAAACCCCCTAATAATTTGATTGTGAGGCCTCTTTTGGAAAGTGCACA
>OVAN01014821.1:0-11756 GCA_900406275.1 Anastatica hierochuntica
CGCAATATCTACCTAATTTTCCGTTGTAATCGCAAATTCGTCGCAAATTTTCCGACGAACTTGCGAAGAAACAACAGCCATTCGTTAAAGCATAGCAATTCCTTCGCAAATTTGCGACGAACGACTTTTTTAAGCAATTTCGTCGCAAATTTGCGACAAAATTCCTACCACTTACCTTTATTCGCAAATTTGCGACGGATTTGCGACCAAGTACTTTTCCATAGCTATTCGGTCGCAATGTCGTCGCAAATTTNTCTTGTAGTGTAATTTAAAATAATTTTCAAGTTTACGCCTGCAAATATATCACATGGCTAAACATAAAAGTGTAAGCAGTATGTAAACAATGAACATCGTCCAAAATGTTTAATGTGTAATATTTAGTCTAACTAAAATTTTACAAACTAAAATAGAAAGAATGATTTAGTCCACTGTGGGTTAATTATGTAGATCAAAATAAAATGTTTTATTATAACAACGATTTTACATAATACATATGAACCTACTAAACGTAAAAAATTTATGATCAATAACAATATTTGTAATAGTTAAAATCATATTTTTATTTTAGGTAGTTAAAATCATATGTATGATCATATTCTCTTTTTAAAAAAAATTAAGATCATATATTTTAAAATATTGTTTATAAACTCGAATACTACAAAAAAAAAAGTTATTAACAAAACATGATTACACGTACAACGCAACTTAAGTACTAGTTATATTGAAAACAAGAAGGAAGAAGAGAGAAAGTTTGAAAAAATGCAAGAAAGTTTTAGATTTTTATTTCTTATTTAGCGTAGTTCTTATATGGCTATAAAAATGTTTCTTTATAGGCTGAGTACTAAAGGGATTTATCAGTGACAGCTCAACCCTATTGGAGTATCAAATCGGTTATTGACAATCAAGGTTGCAGGTGTACAAATTTCATATTTGGCTATCCCAAGATAGATATCTTCCTCGTAGCTTCCTTTCTTTTTGTTTCTTCTTCCTTTGAGTTATGTTCTGATTAGAGAATGAGCATGAATTGTTATTGTTGTGTTTTGCAGGGTGATATTGTTTTAATGAGCTTCAATATTAATATTTTCTAGGTCAAGGATCTATTTGGCCCTATATATCTGAATTTGATGTTAAGGAGACAAAGACTGAACTCGAGTGTGCAATAATTTCGTCTTCCTTTTTCTGATGTCGAAGATGTTGAAGCTGAAGTTTGTTGAGGTTGAGCTTGTAAAGGTTGAACTCTAATAGCCCCTCTGAAACTCTATGTGGGAGGTTCAACAATAGAGATTTTGCTCCGTATATGCAAATTCACTTAATGGAAGAAATTTTGAGAAGATGTATATGATCTGCTGATATGAAGGTACATTTATAAATGATTAAATGAGAGATAAATAGCATATAGATTATCATAGTGTAAGACATGAGTTTGCGGAAGAAGAATTCCCAACTCTCTCTCATCCCTATGCTTAATCAGGTAATTTCTGAAGCTGCTTCCAATATAGTTCGGTATTCAACTTCTATAGAACTCTTGGCAACAATGTGTTGCTTTCTAGAACTCCAGAATATTAGATTTTCATCCAAATATGTACAATGTCCTTCGATAGATCGTCGTGAGATCCTATAGCCTACCCAATCAAAGTCACTATAGATTGTTAGTGTTAAGTTTTATATGTTGGAATTGAGTCCCATAGTCAATATTCCTTTGACATATCTCAAGATCGTTTTTAGCAATAAGTAGTATGCTATAGTGGGAGAGTGCGTCTTCTAATAATTATAATTCATTGCAATTTGTTTAACAGGTCTAGTTAGGGTCAAGTATTGTAATTTACTTGCTAGACTTCTGAAGTATATTGGATCGATGAAAGATTTGTCTTGATCAGGTACTTTGTCTAGTTAGAGTGGCATAGGCATATGCATAGGAGTGCAATTACTCATTGTAACTACTGCAAGTAGACCTTCTGCATATTTTTATTGGAATAGAAACAACCCTTCATTGTAAACTTAAACTTGTATTCCCAAGAAATAACTCATTTATCCCAGATTCTTCCTTTTTAATTGCTTATTCAATTCATCTAACAGCTTGTCCATTAATCCTGAATTGTTTCCAGTGATGACCATATCATCCACATATAGAAACCACATAATCATTTCTTGGTTTCTTATGCAGACAAACAATGAGATCTTGTATACTGCATTCAAATCCAAATTCAAGCAAGTAGTTATTGAACTTGTCGTACATGGCCCTAGGAGCTTGCTTAAAGTCATACAAAGATTTATCAAGCAGGCATACATGGTCAATTTTTGCTTTGTCCACAAATCCAGTTGGTTGATATATATAAAAAAATTTTAGAGACATCTACATGTAAGAAAGCATTTTTGACATCCATTTTTCTTAGTTGTCATTTGATTGTTATAGCAGCATGTAGTACTAGTCTTACTTTAGATGTTCATACCACAAGGTTGTAGGTTTCCAGATAGTTTGTTCTCTCCTCTTGATTAAAACCTTTAGCAACTAGTATGACTTTTAGTTTATCCAAGGATCTATTAGCATTTAGTTTGATTCAGAAAACCCATTTACAACCTAAGATATGCATATTATGTGAGTAAGCCACTAAAGATCATGTGTTTGCTTCTGAAAAATTTTCCATTTCTTTACAAGCATTATTCTAACAGGGTCCTTCATTGTTTTTTGTCTCTGTCTTAAGTTCGGCATAGGCCACCTTGTGTGTTAGCCGAACATATCTAGGATTTGGTTTCACAATATCTGCTTTGTTTCTTGTTTGCATATGATGAGTACAATTTGATACTAGTATGTTATGTTGATTTCTTAAACATGATCTTGTGAAATAGAACCTTGTTGTTGATCTGTCATAGGTGATGAAGAAGGAGGAGTTATAGAAGGTTCAGAGGAACTTGTGCTTGAAGAAAGAGAAGTGATGTCACCTATAGAATCATGATTTAAGCATTTCATATGTCGAGGACACTCTCTTACTTCAACACTAGTTATATTCGGAATAGATGGAGACACAGGTAAGACAGGGAATAGAGGGAAGTCATCTTTTGTGAATAAAGATTCATTCACATATGTTGATTTGTTCTTTTTTTCTATATGTTGAGTTGGAGTTGGTGACTCAAGTGGATATGATGGATAAATAGACTACTCATGTGTACTAGCTTCTAGACTGGATGATGTATTTGGCTAACCCAGTTTTCAGGCCTTGAGAAATGGAGTCTTAACTTGTTGTTATAGAGACTGGTAATTCTCAAAAAAGGGAGGGTAAGCTCATCAAAGTAAATATGTCTAGAGATACATACACTTCCTATAAGTCGATAAAGGAATTTGTAACCTTTATATTTCTCATTATACCTTAAGAATACACACTGAAAAGATTTAAGGTAGCAGGCACATCCGAAGGTTTTTAATGAAGTGTAGATATGAGCTATTCTAGGTAGAAGCTCATACAGTGATTTGTTTTTTCACATGGCAGATGTTGGAAGCAGGTTGTCGAGGAAGTTTGCAGTAAAGAATGCTTCCACCCAATATATATGTGGAGTCTTGCTCTCAAACATCATAGTGAGCCATAATCTATAAAACTTTATTTCTCTCTCTGTCAAACCATTATGGTGAGGTGTGTAGGGACATGAGATTAGATGTCTTATGCCAAAATTTTGTGGATGAGATAGAAATTCTTTACAGATGAATTCTCCACCCCTATCTTACTGAAAAGACCCAATTTTGGAATTAAACTGATTTTTAACCATTTTATGAAAGGCACTTAATGTATAGTAGATTTTTTTTTAAATTTTAGTAGGGTAGAACCCGCAGTATTTTGACCAATCGTCAATGAATATTATATAGTAGCAGAAACCTTGTCAAAAAATATTAGTGCATGTCCCCAAAGATCGCTATGAAATCTTTCAAGAGATGTTATTGCATAAAATACAGACGCAGTGAAAGGTAATTTGGTGTTTTTCCCAAGTTAGCAAGACTTACAAATATTCTTGTTACTTAGGCTTATTGATATAGCTTTATTTGGAGACCGCCACCGAAAAGTTTGCTTATTGGGATGCTCGATTCTCGTATGCTAAACTTCATCTGTAGCATAATGTTAGAGGAGTAATGAACTTGAAGAGGTGCATCCTTCAGCATGTACATACCATCAAAATTTATTCCCAAAATTTTATGTTGTTTGTCCTCAACAATAACCCACATTATAATCAAATTTAAAGACACGTTGAGAGTATTTTGTAATCTTCAAATCTAATAGTAGTATTTGGCAATGTCAGGACAAACTAGAACATCTTGTAGTAGCAAGTGGCAACACACCTGAGATAGAGAGTTGCCAAGTAGAACCAGTACGTGTTATTCGCATAAAATTTCTATCTCTAACCATTACAGTATTTGATCCACTGTATGGTTTTGATCGTTATTAGTTATGTCTAGAATTGGTGACATGAGTTGTATCTCCTCAGTCAGGATACCACTCGATACATGTTGTGTTCTCCTCATTGCAACAAGAGCAGTTGGTAAGTCTTCTTCATTGTAGGCATTTTTTAATATGTGCCAACATCTTAAAGTTGAGTGACCTTTTCTTCCATAAATCTAACATGATGGTCTTTCATAAGAAATCACAGAGCTAGTATTTGAGGATTATGAGCTTCTAGAAGAGATATGTAGGTGGAATCCTCTTTCTTTAGTGCAGAAGGATCCTCCACTATTGTAAGCATTCCTACCACGACCACCTCCATACTTTGAGTATCCCCTTCCTCTGTTACTAATATTATATTGTCCAGCATTAATTTCATATCTGCTTGTATTGAATGCCAGGTGAGGAGACACAACTATATAAGTGACATAGCCTTGGATTCTGCTGTCAAAGTTATCAAGTCGTGGAGTGATGTCTTCAAAGCTTTGATAAGGGTAAGTATACATAAATCCTTTAATGCTAGTTTTGATAGGTTCATAGTCTCTGCCTAGACCATGTAGAACAACAAATGTTTTCATCTTTTCACTAAGAGGACTACCTATAAATGATAGTTAATCACATACATTCTTTATTTCCCTTAAGTAATCTTCCATAATTTTTATCACCCTTAGCCATAGTATGTAACTTCTTTGTAACTCAAATAGCCTAGCAGAGAAAACCCTATTAAAGTGTTTAGCTAGGCTACCCAACCCTCTTTAGCAGTGGTAGTATTTACAACCACACTTAGTCTCTTAAGATATCTTTAGAAAATTAACCAAGGAGCCAAGATTTTACCAGCTGATCTGACTTCTCCCATATTTGGTAGTTTGGATTAGTTGCTTCATTTTTCTACCTTTTATTGTAGGAATTTGAAGAATAGCTGCAGGAGCTCTTAACTCTTCATTGACATAACTGAACAATTCTTGTCCAAAAAGAAAAGATTCAAACTGAAATTTCCATAAGATGTAGTTCTTTTTCTTGAGTTTTATGGTAACGCAGTTAGAGATGTTGAGAGGAGGATGAAAATTCATAGCCATCATAACCTTAGTGGCTCTAATACCACGAAAATAAGAAGGAAGAAGAAAGAAGGTTTGAAAAAATGCAAGAAAGTTTCAGATTTTTATTTTTTATTCAGCTTAATCCTTATCTGATTACAAATATCTTTCTTTATAAACTGAGTACTAGAAGGATTCATCAGTGACAGCCCAACCATACTAGAGTATCAAATCAATTATTGACAGTTAAGGTTGCAGGTGTACAAATTTCATATTTGGTAATCCTAAGATTGATACCTTCCTTGTAATTTCCTTTCTTTTTCCTTTGAGTTTTGTTCTGGTTGGAGAATGGGTCTAAATTATTGTTGTGTTTTGCAGGGAGACATTGTCTTAATGGATTTCGACATTAATGTAAATGATGCTAAAGAGGCAGAATTTGAGCTTAAGTGTGCATGTGCAACAATCTCTTCTTCCTTTTTTCTAATGTCGGAAATGTTGAAATTGAAGCTTGCTAAGCTTGTATAGGATGAGGTCTAATAGTTAGTTTTAAATGGTAAGAGTTAATATCTTTCTTCACCAAAAATCATACTCCCTCGATTACTATTGTTATGACGGACCGGATGCCCCCACTGGGGCCAGATGCCTGTCATTGGTCAGATGTCCGTCATAAACCATGTCCAACCCCTCTCTTTAGTGTGATATTGTCCGCTATGGGCCAAATTGGCAAAGTCCTCACGGACTTGTTTTTGGGCTTTTACTCCCAAAAGACCTCACATTAAGTAGTGGTTGGACTATATTTATATATTAGACTTTCTTGTCTAATATATTCGTTGTGGGACTTAGGTAGTACCATAACAATCTTATTCGATGTGAGACTTGGATTGTACCATAACAATAATTTGTTATGACGGATCGGACGCCCCACTGGGGCCAGATGCCTCTCATGGGCCAAATGTCCGTCATAAACCTTGTCCAACCCTCCTCTCAGTGTGATATTGTCCGTTTTGGACCAAACTAGTAAAGCCCTCACGGATTTTCTTTCGGACTTTTACTCTCAAAAAACCTCATACTAGGTAAAGATTGGACTGTTTTTATATATTAGACTTTTTTCTCTAACATATCTGACGTGGGACTTGGATTGTATTCCAAATACTATGCTATGATGTATCCATGTAACAACGTTCTCTTTTTTGTTTTAATATGACCATCTTGTTCTCCTTATTTCGCTATGTAATTTTCATTGTATTTGTAACATGTTAAATTGTAATGGCCACTTTCATTTCAAGATGCATAATTGTATTTAGAACAATATCCGTTACACATGGCTCCAAATATATAAGAGAAGGGTTTGAATCATGAAAGTAGCATTTCTTGGACCCATTCCGATTTTATATCATCATGTAATTAAGGTCACTCCCACTAAAGTTCTTTTTCTTTATGATTTTCAAATTTTTATAATATAATGTATATAAATGACAAGTAACCTCACCCAAATTAGAAGAAACTACACGTGGGTTAGATGTAATATTTAAAAAAAAATTCATCCGATAAATACACATCGAGTGACGTAAAAAACAAAATATTTCTTTTTCTTTTGATAAACAGTATTCTATTTTTTTCCAACTGATTAAATTAAATTAAAAAGACACATTAGAATTGAAGATCTAATAGGGAAGTGAGAAGTTTACAAAAAAATATATATATATATATATCTCTTTTGCATGATTTGAAAGTTTGTGGCAATCGGTCCGCTTTAAAATTTATCGGAAGAGAAATCAAAGAAATAGAAAAACTAAAAAAAAAAGTTCGCAGAATAGTAAAATCATCAATGAAGTTTGAGATGATCGACCATTCTTCAGACGTCTAAATTATGGTCATTAGCTATGCGCAATCCGTCTCAAAATCTTGACAATTTATCTCTCGCCTATAAATTTCTTGCATCGTCCATAACAATGCTTTCATCTTTGAGTGTAGAAGCGAAAGACCTTTTTTTGTTAAAGCGAAAGGCTTCTTCGCAAACTGTATTCTACATAAACTTCAAACTTTTGCTACAAAAGCATTAATTTTTGTAGCCAAAGAAAATATAAAAAGAGACCATGGGAAGAGCAAGATAATCTTCCGGTAAAGCATATATTCAAGAAACATTTGAGTGAAGTTTCAAAAATTTTAAGATATTTAAAAGCCTAATAATTATTTTTGAAAAAAGTTTGTTCATGTTTTAGAGAGGAAATATCTCTATTGCATGATTTGAAAGTTCGTGGCAACCAGTCCGCCTTAGAGTTTATCATACGAGAAATCAAAAAAAAAAAAACTAAGGAAAAGGACTCGCAGGATAGTGAAATCATCAACGAAGTTTGAGAAGGTCACCATTCTTCAGGAGTCTGAATTATGGTCATTAGTTGTGCGCAATCCGTCCTCAAAGACTTGAAAATCTATCTCTCGCATATGAATTTCGTGCATCACCCATAATAATGCTTCCATCTTTGAGTCTTGAGGCGAAAGGCTTCGTCGAAAGGCTTCGTCGCAAACGGTATTCTACTTAAACTTCAAACTTTTGCTATAAAAGTATTAATTTTTGTAGCCAAATAAAATATAAAGAGAGACTATGAGAAGAGGAAGACAATCTTCCGGTCAAACATATATTCAAGAAACATTTGAATGAGGTTTCAAAAATTTTAAGATATTTAAAGGCCTAATAATTATTTTTGAAAAAAGTTTGTTCATGTGTTAGAGATGAAATATCTCTATTACATGATTTGAAAGCTCGTGGCAACCAGTCCACCTTAGAGTTTATCGTACGAGAAATCAAGTAAATAGAAAAACTAAGGAAAAAAACTCGCAGGATAGTGAAATCATCAACGAAGTTTGAGAAGGTCGGCCATTCTCCAGGCGTCTGAATTATGATCATTAGTTGTGCGCAATCCGTCACAAATTCTTGACAATCTGTCTCTCGCCTATGAATTGTTTACATCGTCTGTAACAATGATTCCATCTTTGAATGTAGAGACGAAAAGCTTCGTCGCAAACGGTATTCTACTTAAACTTCAAACTTTTGCTACAAAAGCATTAATTTTGTAGCCAAAGAAAATATAAAGAGAGACTATGAAAAGAGCAAGATATTCTTCTGGTCAAGTATATATTCAAGAAACATTTGAATGAGGTTTTAAAAATTTTAAGATATTTAAAGGCCTAATAATTATTTTTGAAAAAAGTTTTCATGTGTTAGAGAAGAAAAGTGTGGAGTAGAAAATTTGTGAGATCCATTATAAACACAAAAATGTAAAATATTTGTGACTAACACTCATGAAAAAAGAAGTAAAAAGGCGAATTGCGATTTTTTTTTTTTTTTGCATATTTGAGCAGTGGCGAAACCACGTTGTACAAGAAGGATGTATGTGCCCCCTATGCTTTCAAAAAAATCCATGTTAACTCTTAACAATTTTAGTAATACGATTCTGTTCTTTGCGATTCATTCCATATTTTTTGAATAATTTCAGAATTTCCCCTGTAAAAAGAAATTCTGCATTTATCACTGAATTTGAGTATGCATTACAGAGGATCTCTTTTTTTAGTTTTGTATTGGACCATAAATATATCAAAACCCGCATTGGTTCCAGCAATCGAAAAAACTAAACGTGCTGAAAATCAAAATGTAAATNTCTACATTAATCCATAACTGAAAAAATGGATAGAAGAAAGTCTCTTAACATAGTGTTAAAGGTAGTCTAGCGTCTAGACCATTACATGTAGTATATTGGTTTTATATTATTGTTGTTGAGTGTCCATATTTAGAGCACCTCTAATGGGAGGATTTTAGCACGAAAGCATAGGAAAATATAATAAAATAAAAGGTGCGTTCCGCACGAAATTAAAGATTCGATCTTTAAGTTTTTTGGATAAGGATCGATCTTTAGAGAGAAACGTTACTGTTCGCAGGCTCCACTGACACGTGGCGGTCCGCGATTGGTTGACAATTTTTTTTTCTCTGAAAAAATATTAAAAAATAAAAAAATACATTTTTTTAAGGATTTCAAGATAGTAACACCATTGTGGATGGTTTTAAACTTGCAAAAAGCAGCAGCCAACAACAAACTAATAAAGTATCAGATGTTATATAATGAAAAATTTTCAGTGCATTTATCAATTCATTACAAAATTTAACCTCTTACACAAAAATATATCAAAACGCTATGTCTAATTTTTTTTATAAATTAATACTCGTTAAAGTTTCCATAAGTTAATTTAGTTTTTGATCCAATTACAAGTTCTCTTTGAATTAATATCACTTAAGATTAATTAAATATAATAGTTTCAATTAGGGCTGAGAGTTCGGATACTCGTTCTGATATCGAGTAGGGTCCATTTGGCTGTCGATTTTTTTTTCTGAAGTTTAGAATCCATTCGAATATTTGTTTCGTTTCGGGCCAGGTCGTTTCTCGTAGGGTTCGAGTCGGTTCCGATTCTCATAGATCTACTTGAAATTTTCCGGGTCCTATTCGGGTTCAGGTATTTTAGATAATATGAGTATTTTGGATATAAAATATACAAAAGTATCCAATTTTTTTTAATAAAAATACATTAAATTATATTAAAAATAATCAAAAATATAAACAAATATATAAAAACACTCAAAATATTAAAAAAATACTAAAAAGATATCCAAAATATTCAAAAATATTTTTTTGTCAACCGCACAATAATCAGAAAGTCACTCTGGAATTTCCAATTCGGAGGAGAAGAATCTACAAAAATATAATCAACGAAAAAAATTTTGGATCCTCAGGCTAGACAATTTGTTTGTGTATTCACCTTACGCGGAATGGTAGAGAGTGAGAAATCATAGTGATACCTACGTAGACGCTGGAAATCTTGGATGAGTGTCTGGAAAGTCGGCCAGTCACTTGGATTTTGCAAAATGTTGTAAAGCTCTTTACAATCTGTCTCAAAGGCCATTGCCCACAACAGTGCTTCCATCTCGGAGTGCAAAGGTGAAAGACTCCGTCGAAAGCACTTCGCACCAACTAAAATTAACGAATTATCACTGTCTCTGCAAATCCAACTAAGGCCGGAGGTGGGATCTGATTGTTTCCAAGAGCCATATATTCAACACATTATCCCATTAGATTTTAAAATACTAAAATAATCTTTAAAGCTAATTTAATCATGTATATTTTAGGCTATTATGTATTTGGGTATTGGATAGTCGTATAGGTATCGGATTCATTCGGATATCGATATGGGTCTAAGTATACCGATATCTGAAGTTACCTTACCTTTGGAACCATTCAAATTTTTGCTCGGTTCCGGTTCCAGGTCCGATTCCACTTTTTCGGATTGGTACCGATTTGGATTTGGATCCGGGTACTACGCCTAGCTCTAGTTCGAACATTACTATTTATAGGAATTTTCTTGTGTCTGACCAAAAAAAAAGGAGTTTAATCCTTCCAAGTATTAATTATGCAAATTTACATGCTATCAAATGCTTTAAAACTCAATAATGGCAATACATGTTTCTTTTTATCTACATGGTAGTGTTTTTAAACGACTATGAGAAACTAGTGGGCTCTGATATCGTCATCAAATTAATTTTGATGGACAAAACGCAACAGTGGCAAAGAACAAAAGAGAGTAGTAATGAAAGAAGAGTTGAAGAAGAAGAGAAAAAGATCACAGGCTTTTTTGTGTTTTATTGCTATCCCCCACACATGAAATCCACGTTGGTCAGTGATGTTTCCTTCGCACCATCATTACACTCAGTGCTCTAAGATTTCACAAATCCAAGAACCCTATAAAGAAAAACCTTAAATGTAATCTCCAAACTTTAATCCTTTTTTCTTGAAGAAAGTTCACACTTTTTAAGATTTCTTGTAAATGGGTATCCATCAATCACCTCACTTTTCTTTTCTTTTGTTCATTAAACAAATGATTGAACATGGAGATTTTTCAATTTTGGATTATGCCCTCTGTTTATAGTAATAAGTATATATATATAAAATTGAATTAATATTTTTTAACGGTTTTGAATCCAAACATGCCAAGGATGAACTTGCGGTTCTCAATTTAATTTTTTAAAAATTCAAACATCGGCCAAATTTTCTTTTGAAAAATATATAAAACTAACTTTTTTTATCTTGGAGATTTTAATAAATCTGGTTAATTTGTCAAATAACCAATAAATATTATTTAATTAGAGAGACTTACAAAAATACACATTTGTATTGTCTGTTTTTCAAAAATATCCATGTTAGAAAAAATTTTATTTTTACACCTCCCTTTTTAATGAAAAAAACCATTATAC